>BQNB010005836.1:68373-100253 GCA_026074375.1 Tanacetum coccineum | reverse complement strand
ATTAACGTGTGTGCCCCCAATAGGCTCACGTATTTCTAACGTATAACTTGTGGAACCGACTACCAAATTCCAGCTGTGGCGATCTTTGTTATGTAATTTTGTGTTACGTGTGTGGTCTTGAGCATGGTTTTTTGCAATGGCAGTAGGAACACAACTGCAACAAAACTAATAAAAAAAACAATCACCACCTAAAACCAAAAAGACAAACACCTTTTCTATGGGCTCGCTGGGCAGGCCACACACAATCAACCATAGGAAATTATCAAAGGGATAAAATAATGATTATTAAGTACCAAAGACATAAAAAATTAAAGTACTAAACCATTAGTCCAAGTGACAACCATTTACTTGTTTGTTGCATAAACTACCTATTATTCTTTATTTAGAAGATGGCATATATCAGTATATACTTACATCTCTCATGTCTTGATCAATGACCATCCTTGGTTCCCTCTTTCTAAGACCTTCATGGTTGTTGCAATGTGTGGAGCTATGTAAGTAAATGCGCCCATGTCCATTGGCTCTTACTTCTGATTTGTGTTGTATTCATCTATTCATCTGCTCCCACATATGATTTTCTAAATTGCAAATTAATCAGCTCCCACACCCTTCAAAAGAGAAGATAACCATATAAGTCATACTTCAGCTATTTGACAACTGGTCAAGCAGATTGGTAAGACATGTTCGGATTATACTTCGTGGCCCACATAATCTGGTTTGTAAGAACATCACAAAAAAGCTAAATATGTAGATTCAATAGCATTATCTCTCAAATATCATCACTATTCAAGAGTTACCAATTTATTAAAGACTACTAATGTTCTAAGCCGCGAAGTGTCTTAAAAAATCCTTACCATCATAAAATTAAATCCTATTAATAGGCATCAAGCAAGCAGATACTTTCTGCATAATTATATGCATTTAAATGTATCATGTATCATTCGCTTTTGTCCATGACTCACCTGTTATAGTCAAGCCTTTTGCAAAGGTCACTGGTCAAATTTCATATGTATCCATGAGTTAAAACCTATATCTTTTTATCGTTCATCTTTATTTTATACATTTTATCTCCAATTATTTTGAGTAATATCTGAAACCAAAATACCCTATGTTGAGAACGGATATACATTTGACATTATTCGTTAGGAAAATGATTTGCTTTAAATGCTAGATCCCCGTCTTTCAGTATAGTATAGTCTCTGGAAGATACTATTAGTAAATTTCTTTTCTTTGTACCTTTGTGCTAGTAAAGAACCTAACAACTCAATTTCGCATATCGCCACTTGCTTACCAAGTTTCAACTAATCTTATAATTATGTTTGTTACTATGCACAGATTAAATACGCCACAAATGGAAATAAGCAGTCTTATGAAAACACTGAAAATTGGTTAATTGTAGGATCCCGTCAATTTATAAAAAATAATCAAATGCTTACATCAGTTTGTAGGATCCCATCAATTTATAATAAATCATCACTGGTTACAGCAATAACATCGCACCGTGTTCCTTGGCAGCTTGGTCGGGGTCTATTGTACTCGTCATCAACCTGGACCTATATGAGACTCAGATAGGTAAAGAGTCGAAAAAAGTTGACACATCTTCAAATGAAACTATCAGGATTGGACACTGCCAGGGCTGCAAACATAAATTTAGGATACGTCGCCTAGCCATCACACCCAAATTTTTTATAAAAAGCTATTACAAACCAATCCCAAACAGCCCCTAATAACTAAAATATAACAAACCAACATAATACAAATCCAACTAACCTACATCTCCATCTATAATAGACCATGTTCATAATACAAAAAGTTAATAGCGTCCTCCAAATGGCGAGTCTGCTCCACAGTCTCCTGAAAAGAAAATATAAATACTTAAAAAACCAAATGCCTATATGTATTTAAACAAACAAAATTGCCCAAAATAGACATCAATTCTTCATTACTTCAACAAAAAGACCTTAGAACTAATTAAAATATACCTCTACTTATAGCAGCTAATTGAACGACATGAGTCGCAATTGGAAGCTACAACATTTTGTGATAATATAGGCAATATGTAAAAGTATGAAATCAGCTGCCTTTAGTTGATCCATAGGAACCACAAAACCCGTATTTTGAACCTGTTATTGAAAATCCCAGCAGAGAATGACATTCAGTAAATATTTTGAATTGATTGCATATAATATAGAGTACAATTGAACTTTTACAATGATATTGCATATCAAAAGTCCAGTAACGTAACTACAATACATAGCCATAAAACTATATTATGGGTAAAAGCAATACCCCAAATGGCTATGTCAAAGCACAATAAACAGTCAAAACAAAAGTCATATACATGGGTTCAAAGACAACATTGGCTAGTAGGCGACATTCCGCTTCGATCATGCTGACTTTTCCTCCATTATAATTCATTACAGAAATGTCCATTATTAAGGAAAAACATTATTTATTGATGTATTGCATGCTTATTTAATAATTTATCTTTCAAAATAAGTATAAATGATGTGTTTATTAAGTATTCAACTTTACATACTACCTATACCAATAGGTTCTAATATAAAGTCAAATAGTGATATTTTGATTCATGCCAAAAAAGAAAAAAAATTTGCATGACCTGTTTGCCATTTTTGCAAGCTACCAATTTGAAAGTCTGTAAGGGTGAGATTTCAAAATGGTCTACACCTTGGTTGTTTTTTCTAAGGCATATTTGTGACAACCGTTAATTTTCGGAACTTTAAATAACTATGTTACCCTTTTACTTTACGAGTTTGACTTGACTTTTGACCGTTTGACCTTCTATCGTCAAAAAAAAAATTACCGCATAACTAATTTTTTTTTTCAAGACTTATTTTAATAATAAATCATAATTATCATTTGTAAAATTTTTATCATTTTTTTCTAATTCATCCGGGTTGAAAACGAGATCAACGCGTACCGACACAAAACAAATTAGATCTTATTTATTTATCGTAATTTATTTTATAAAAATATTTAATAAATTATTTTACATTTTATTCAAAAGCGTTGGTTGAAAACGCGAACATTTAAAATATTGTTCGAAACAATGTTTTACATGAAATCTCTTTAGAGTCCGAGTCACGAAAATGGAATATAACGGGGCAGTTTTGAGAAAAACATACATATAGACTTATTAAAAAGTCAAACGTTGATTTTAAAAGTCAATTGTGCTAATTTGAATCTTGTTGGATAATTATAAAAATAATAAACTCTCATTATTCTTACTAAATACGTTTATAGTATATAAGGAATGGATGTTAATAAAATATGACACAAGTGTCGAGATTTTAAATCTACTGATTATATCGATTACGGTAATCCGATAACTGGGCCTATAAAAAAAATTAAAAAAAAATAGCAACTTTCTTGAAATGGTCGCTTTTACAATAAGTTAAGTGATATTAATTAGAACGCGCAAGTGGAATTTTCATCGCATGCATACTTATATCATTTTATCAAGGATATATAAGATACGAAGTACGTATCGTTCGATCATACTTTTATTATTTCTCTGATTACGCGACACTACTATAGGTCGTGGTCGAGCACGTTGGATAGATACCTTGACTCCTAGTGTGGACAATTCCAGTTATCGGTTATATCGTCCATCTTCCTCATTCGATTGCATCGATTCTTGACTTACTACTTCTTGTGCTTGCTATGATCCTTGATCCCAACCACTTTAATATTTTTTTTTATGAACAATTTATACCAAAAATATACAATAATTTATAAAATGTTTTATCAAACTAAATACCATATTGCGTCGATTTTCATAAGAAGACAAGGCAAAAATGTGCTTCTCAAAAATGAATGAACAATAGTTGACGTGTTTCTAAAAAAAAAAAAAAACTTTTATCATCATATATGGTGTGTAATAATCGAAAAGTTTTCTTTTTGGCGAGGACGGATGTGTCGTCGCTTGGTCCTCAATTATGCATAGCCTAGCTAACTATGCATAATTCAGGAAGAGCCACGCTGTGTCGGATTAATCGTCGCCTTTAAACTAGTGGTTTTGGATAAATGTTTGGGTGAGAACACTTCTAAATGATGGATCCTTATGCAAGTAATCTTATTCGATTTCGTAAAAACAAGTCTGAATTTTCTTGCGTTCCTTGAAATCTTTTCTTTCGGATGGTACTGCCTTAGAAAGTCACCATGACCGAGTAACTCCGGAAAATATTTTTGTGTGTCACGTGTAACGTGTGAAACCCCATCTAAGTCACAATCTTGGCGATGAAATACCAAGAAACCTGATACCGACACTGAGAAGAAATTTTAACAAGATCAGAAGACTGCCAAAGTGGATGAAAGCCGAATTCTAGTAACTACGAGACCAATGAAAAAGACTTCTCCTACATCAAATGTATCTTACATTATCTTTCTTTCATTTTTCCTATATGTCGAACGACGTTCGTAAAGTAAAGTTTCCTCTACGTCAAACTGTAAATCATTCCCGTTGAATAAGCCGTAATCGTGAAGAAAACTTCTACCCTCGAAACGTATGTGTTCGGTCATCTAATGTTACGAATGAATCCTACACAAGCTCGAGTTGTGAATTCGAGGTGTTTGATTTGTTCATGTTCTGCTTTGTGGACTCGGATACCAACGTAGAGTCACACAAGGATGGCTCAAAAAGAGAGCCTTCGGCGCGAGAGCCAAGCACAATGGTCGAATCCTACCGAACGATAATGATGTCGCCCGTCATCATTTTCAGTAGGGAATAAAACGGTACGCGATGGACAGTTGGAGTTTGCCGACTTCGTGGCGGTAGATAAAAGACAATCCCGTTTGCCATCTCCGTTTATTCAGTTGAGGAATCCTTGTGTTTGACTTGATCCGCTTTGATCATCGATGGTCAACGGCGGATAGCCATAGTTGAAAAATAATGTGCAAAACTTTTGCTTGTTATGTGTTTATATGTTATGTGATTTTAGTCGAGCAGTCGTACATATGTGCGAGCTCGAGGCGGCATTATTATATGACGTCGGATCGGCTGGATACGCCTACCCATGTTATGGAGCTCGCAAAATAAGTCGAGACGATTTTAGGACGCACGAAGCGATCGCGTTTGGTGTGCGAGCTCGAAGTGGTCCCTGCGGTTTGCAGCCAAGACGGTGACGATCGTGCTTGGGGCACCGTGAAGAATGCACAGAGTTTGATAATATAAGCAAACTTGACCATTCGATAGGGTATGGATCCACGTGTGAGCACTCTGCGATGATAGGGTATGGATCCGCGCGTGAGCACCCTACGATGATAAATATCTTTTTGGATATGGATCTATGGCTATAAAGCCCGTGAGCACCCTGATTTCATATGTACTGTAATCTCTTTTGGGTATGAATCCGTTTATGATCACCCTGTAATCTCTTTTGGGTATGAATCTGTTTATGATCACCCTGTAATCCCTTTTGGGTATGAATCTGTTTGTCACCCTAAAATCTATTTTGGGTATGGATTCGCGTGTGAACACCCTACAATGATAAGAATCTTTTTGGATATGCATCCATGGTTTTCAGGCCCGTGAAAATCCTATAACTTAACTTTTCCTGGGCTGGTCTTAGCCGGAATTATTTATTGTTAATCATGGCTTGACTATTTAGCAAGCATGAGTTAACGTGACTGAACTGATTGATTGGCATGGTTTGGCTATTTAGCAAGCATGTCGTTATGTGATTATATGTGCTTATTGATAAGTACCTGGTTTCGATTAATGCCGTAGTGCTTTCGATAAAGTTATGTATACTCTAAGTGATTTCCGCATAAGTGCGCTTTCTTTCAATTTGCATGGCTTGACGGTTAGCGAGCATGCAATTATGTGATTGTATACGCTTAATGATAAGCGCTTTGTTTTGAATAATGTTGTAACGCTTTCGATGGAGTTATGTTCACTCCAAACTAGTTCTATAATGACGCGATCTCTTTTAACGAGACCCATTCGCTTATGCCCGTTGCATATATTTAATGCTTTGACTTTATTCATTAAATTTTCGTTGGAAACTTCGACAATGACCTGTCTATATCCTCACCTCTTCACCATTAAACCGAAGACTATTAAGACAAATTAAGCGCCGTGAAAACGCTCGCATATCCAAAGGAGGGGAGAATGTGACAACCGTCAATTTTCGGAACTTTAAATAACTATGTTACCCTTTTACTTTTCGAGTTTGACTTGACTTTTGACCGTTTGACCTTCTATTGTCAAAAAAAAAAAAAAAAAATTTACCGCATAACTAAATTTTTTTTTTCAAGACTTATTTTAATAATAAATCATAATTTCTACTACATAATTTTCATTTGTAAAATTTTTATCATTTTTTTTCTAATTCATCCGGGTTGAAAACGAGATCAACGCGTACCGACACGAAACAAATTAGATCTTATTTATTTATCGTAATTTATTTTATAAAAATATTTAATAAATTATTTTACATTTTATTCAAAAGCGTTGGTTGAAAACGCGAACATTTAAATTAAGATTTTTTTTTTCGGACAAAGTCTAAAATTATTACTCCATAAATAATAGACAATTTTAAATAAACGTTACAAAATATTTATGAAATATAGTCGTGTAAATACTCATTTTCATAGGAAAAATAATTTGAAAAACAATGGCGTAAGTTTCGTCTTTTAAATCATCCGTTAACTCGCCCAAACTAGACCCGAACCGTTATTTAACAAAAATTACCCAAAGTTTCACTTCTAGTCCCTCTAGTATATTTTCATTTTTAACCCTCAACTATTATACCATTTCTATTTTTTTAAAACCTTTAATATAAAAACAAAATTATACCATTTTTTTTCATTTATAACAAAATCTAAACCCACACACAACCCTAAACACTCTCCCACCTCCTCCCTCAAAAATCCGGCGCCTCCATGGCGTTTTCCGGCCGCCGAAAATTTTTTCCGGCGAGTGCGCCGCTGCCATCATCATCGTTCTCCATCACCGATCTATCAACCTCCATCCGCAACCAATCACCCAAAAACCAACTCATCTTTGCACACCATAACAACAGGACCGCCACCAAGCCGTCCGCTACATAACCCCATCACCATCTTCACACCGCGGTCACCACCACTGCCATACTCACCACACCAACCCTTCTATATCCCTCTCCACCGTGGCTCTACCCTCCGTCGCCATCACACCACATCACCATGCCACCACGACGCCACTTTTTCCAGCCGTTGCCACCGCTGTGGTGGGCCGTGGGTGGCGGCGGGTTGGCCGCAGCCGCGGTTGACTCCACCACAAACCCCCACAAAGAGAAAAACCTCGAACTATTGCCTATTTTTCCGTGCATGGTAGTTACATCGGTTGTAATAATAAATAATTAAGTTGGTGGTTGATTTGGTGTCGAATAGGGGCTGACCGCCGCCAAACCACCATCGTGGTGGCGGTCGGACGACGGTACAGCCACCACAGCCGCACCATGTGGTGTCGGGCTGTGGCGGCGCAACCCCTCGGGGGTGCCTCGCTGTGCTCAGCCGCTTGATGCCACCGCTGTGGCGGCGGCCAAGCCGGCTGTGGCCACCACAGCCGCACCATGGTGGTGTCGGGCTTGTGGTGGTGATTCCCTTTTTTTTGTTAATTTTATTTCTTATAATTTATTTTGGTCATTTATTGATTTTTCCGATGTGAAATAGTGGTTAAAAAGGGCGTTTGGATTTGTATGTAATCCGCCGTTAGGGGCGTTTGGACTTGCTTGAAAATTTTTATTGTTGTTGAATTGACTAGTTAGTAATTATTGAGACGAGAAATATATTAGTGATATTGATTGATAAAAGTGGGAAATAATGTATTTTATATACATGGAAACGTTGTATAAACGGCAAGGTCATGCCGAAATTTCTAAAAATTTATATACTTAGCGTTTTTCACTTAAAATTCCTATTTAAAAATATAAAACCGATAAAAATGACTAAATAATAATCGTAGGTTTAATTACCTAGTATATATTATATAAAACCGCTAAGAACATGGAACATTAACTTATAAGATACTACTTTATAAGCCGTGACTAAAAGATTAATTAAAACTTTTGTAAAAGTTTTTAAAAAAAAAACATTATTTGTCTAAATTTTAATCTTAAAACGTACGTTTATGTTTATTAAAGAAATCCTTAATGAGTTATTTAGTAATTTCCGAACGTGTGTCGAATAATATTATCTAAAATTAATATCACACTTTTCATATATGTATAAATACATTATTTACAAAGAATTATATATTTAAAATAGGGCGCTTTCGAATGTTTGCTTTTGGATATATGTTTCCCGACTTGAGCTATACGTGTCCGTTTTCATATATATTATGTATATACAAGATACAAAAATTTTGTTGCTTTACTCCTTGTTTCACTTCACTTATTTCCAACCATTCGAAATTTTATAATTTGAAATTGAGTCTTTTTATTAGTAAGTCTTGTCGATGTAACTATCCATCGGAAAAACCCCAAAACTTATACCTCCCTAAATGAATGGAGCATTACCGTTAGGATTAATTGCAACTTCGCGATCGCGAAGAGATGTTCAGTGACGCCACATGGTTATTAGATTATTGCCTACGAGCAAGGTGAGTTCAAAGCCTCGCATTTAACTCTTTTATTATTTTAAAAACCCGCGAGGGAGATACATGCTTGTTTTAGAAAATCGAACACAAGTGATTTTATTATGTGAACGTTGCTATGAGTGTATGTTTGAGGCCCGTGGAAGGCCTTCATGAACCGTCAATCACCGCAAACCACGGTGAACGCGTGATGCAATAATAATAATCTATTTTGGCCTACGACCTGTCTGACGTGGTTCCTTGTATGGCTGATACGGAGACAGATTGAAATTAGTATTGGGAGTGTGTACCCACTAATCACTCGTGTTGGGGCACATGGTTAAGGTTCGGTTCGTGATCTAGCATCGTTGTGATTGTTCTATGAACTAAATGTTTTGCTATGCTTGTGTTCAAAATGATTGTTTATAAACTCTATGAATTCACTCAACGTTTTCGTTGACTTTTTAGCATGTTTATCTTAGGTATATGCTTGCTAGCTTAGATGGGATGGAATGCGGATATCGAAGGATGTGGACTTGGTGAACTTTGCACATATGATAAAATATTTTCTTTTAAAGAAACTTAAACATGTTGAGGATTATTTGAGCTTTTAGACTATTCTTACTATATATTTGATATTTTATTATATTATATATATTTTAAGGTATAGTTTGAACGGATCAGCTACCAATTTGAAAGTCTGTAAGGGTGAAATTTCAAAATGGTCTACACCTTGGTTGTTTTTTCTAAGGCATATTGTGGCGTAAGGCAAGCAATCTTGTTTTTTCTAAAGCATGATAGTTTTATGGCTATGTATTGTTGTTAAGGCAAGCTATCTTCTTTGATAAATAAGAAACTAAAATGAAGTCCTGAACTGGTTCAAATGTGTTGCAACATAGGGAATGATCAGTAAACTCGGCTCACCAAATGTAGCAGCAAGTTGATCTGCTACTGCAATTATTAACTTATACAATGAGAAATGGCAAAAAGATAATACCTTGGTTCTTTCATCGGAAAAACAACAGAATCCACCATACGATGTAGTATTGAAACATTAGGCAAATCACTTTTTTTAAGATAACCACAACCGAAAAACTTTACCATGCATATATCTTTCGTATCCCATTCTGCCACATGGAATCGTATTCAAATGCGTAAAACCTTTTAACTTTGTACCCATATTGAATCCATCTTCCTGCAAAACGGGTGGAAATTAATTATTGGGCCACCCATACCCTCAACGTCCGCCATGGCTGCAACCGTCATGGGTCGCCCCGCCACCACATGTACAATCTCGGTTCTATCAATTTTGTTCATACTCATTACAGTGTCACATAAAAAACAGTTTGAAAGTCAGAGAGTAAGAGTTAAAAGCATGCTGAGGGAAGTGTGACATTCAGTGTACATTAGGCTCAGGTAGGCTAGCAATCGAAGAAAGAGGATACGTCCGCCATAGCTGCAACCGTAATGTGGTGCCTCGCCAAGAAACGAACAATCTCGATTCCATCGAAGACGCTTGTACTCATCATAGCCTCTCGCGACTAATATCACCACCAAAACATTAAACCCATAAAAAATAACTGATATCGCTGCAAACAACAGCCTCGTCCTCTATTTCTAATATCGAAACGGCACTGAAAATGGCCGAGAATCATGTATAACAACGACCATGACTATTCTCCAATTTCCATCAGCCATTAAAAGGCCCTCATGGCTGCAAGCTTAATTAGCTTACCTTGCCAGAATGCCTTTACCAAAAACAGAATGGGAATAAAAAATTGTAACGATAACCACATATATATGCATCCAAAGTTAGTAGCGAAAGCGTTCGCCATGGCTGCAACCGTAATGGGTTGCCCCGCCACGACACGTACAATCTTAATTCCACCAATGCCGTTCATACTCATCATAGCATCACATAAAAACAGTTTGAAAGTCAAAGATCAATGCCGTTCATTGTGCATCTAGCAATCGAAGAAAGAGGATACGTCCGCCATGGCTGCAACCGTAATGTGGTGCCCCGCCAAGACACGGACAATCTCAGTTCCATCGAAGCCGCTCGTACTCATCACAACCTCTTGAGACTAATATCATCACCAAAAAATTATTTGTTTAATCTTATAAACAGGAACATACACCATCTCCTATAAAAAACAACTGATATCGCTGCAAACAACAGCCTAGGCCTTCGTTTCTAACAGCAAAACGGCACCTGAAAATGGTCAAGAATCATCTGTTTGGTTGACAAAAGGGTATCCAAGCCCGCCATGGCTGCAAACACTTTTTTATCGCGTTGCCCGGCCAAGATACGGGCCGTTTTCATCCACAAAAGGGTATCCGGCCTGTTGGTGTCCATAGAAAAAGCTCACAACAATGCAAGTATTAAGACCATACTAATTCTTTTCAACTATGCATTAAATTTCAGGCTATATTCAATTCGGCATAGCTCTACGCAAACAAATTGCAACAATCATGAAACAAAGCCGCACACAATGCACCATGAAGAATTTACCCTAACAACTCATCTTTAGGGCAAAAGTACCCCATCAACAATAGCCGCAAAGCTATCAGACGCCACCTAAATTATAACAAAACACTAATTTAAAAATTAAGTCTTTTGAATATACCTTTCCTTTAGAGATTGTAACCCAATTCGAGAAACATCCGGTGATATAAGATTATAACCCAAGGTAACAAACCGCCGTTAGCAGTCAACAAAATAAATGAAACCACCATGAAAATCCCCATAAATAAGACCAATCACAAAACAAAGCACCCACATAAGCTCAACGACGCAACCAACCGACCACCAACGCCACACACCGTGAACGGTGACAACGAAGAGATCGGTGGCATCGAAGAGATCGGTGGCATCGAAGAGAGTATTAGGTTATCTCCCAACACAAATCAAGCAAACCCCGTATCAAAATCAATTGCTTCGATTAGGCAAAAGATTGAAGAAGACGTGTGACAAAAGATACATGAAAAAGAAAGTAGGACAGTGGATGGAAGAGAAAATGAAGGAGGAGAAGACACGTAATGGAAGGGAGGGATACACGTGTTACCGCATTTTAATAAATAGATGACCGGGTTTTAATAAATAGTTGGTCGGGTCGTACTGGGTCAACAGTCGGGTTCTGGCGGGTTCCGGTGGTATAGCCGGCGGGTCGACCCAGTCGGTGAAGGAGTTAATAACTGCGCACGCATACCAATTTTTGGTTTTTAATATATATTTATAATTATATGGCATGTAGTAAAACATTTTTTCCTTTTGAGCGGGCAAGACTCCAAGAAATAAAGAGACAAAAGACTTTAAACAATCATACTTTTCTTCTTCTTATTTCATCCATTGATGCATACGATTATGCACAATTTATAATGCAAAGAAGAATGCAAAACTACTAAGTAACTACCCTAAATTATAACGTAGAACTAATACGTGGGAGAACATATATATGTACAATCGTAAACATGGACATAATGCAAGAGGTGGAGTTCTACTTTTGATTCCAAGAACTGTGCATGAACCTAACTACTTTAGGTGCATGGGAAAACCAATGATAAAATTGTATTTGTTGGTTTGTGGTCATTACGTGTAATTATTTATACGGCTAGAAATACATGAGTCTATCGGGGGCACACACGAATACACGAAGAGTACGTTTATTATGTAATTAATATATACTTGTTATATATTTATTAATTATACAATATGTTTCATGAAAAAACTTAACGACCATTATTTAACCATTATACGTTATTAACTAACTAATACATGTTAAATAACAAGAGAGGGACTTAAATGTCAAAAACATGAACCATCGGGACTCCTCTCCCTAGGCCAGTCCATTGGATGGATCTATGAGGGGGTGAGAGTGTCATTTTTTTGGAAAATTAAGGAGGTGGAGGCTTTGCTTGGAGGACAAGTTTGGTTGCTATAAAAGCAAACCCTTTGTGCTCTCTTTTGGTTCGATCGACGCATACAACCAAGAAAACCTTAAATTGTTTTTCTCCTCTCCCCACACCCTAACCGATCGGAAATAACCTAACAATGGTTTTCAGTTTTGTGTTCACTTCCCTAGCTCGGCAAGAATACAAACCCTAACTAGGGTTTCGGTTTTCTCTTTTGCTTCCTTTAGGCCGATCTAAATCGGACCCTATCTAAGGTTTTGGATCGGTTAAAGCAACCAAGAACAAGAACACAAGTTGTTTATTAATCGTGAAGCAATCACTAGCACCCTAACATATTCAGGTGATATGTAGTGTGAGTATACCATAGAGACGATAATTTAATCGTTTTAAAAGGTTTAAGAATTCATGATCAAAACCGTTTATTGTCTTAGTAATTCAATAAACCAAAGGTTGGTAAAATTATGTATTTATTTTACTTGTTAATTCATAACATCTAACTAGATTCATTTGTTGCGTACTCGTAGTAAATAGTTTACTAAATTATAAAATCCCAACAGTGGCATTACGAGTAAACTCATTTGATGTTATGGGTTACACCATAAAAAATGCTAGATTCGCTACGTATATAATTAATTTTATTTTTTTACTAGAAAACCATGACACTAACATACATTCTGGTCATGAAAAATTAATTATAATCTTGATCTTGATATTTTAATTGGTTAATAAAGTAAAAAAGGGCTAGATGTAAATTAATAAGTTAATTGGAACATTGACTTTCATATTTGTATTTCGGTCTTAAGGCTTACGCACTCAATTAATTTTGATGTATGTGGCTCACTTGTGTAAGGCTCGTCCAGCAAGTGGGAGCCTTTTGATTCTCCAATTGGGAAAGTCTCCTTCCTTGTAATGAGGATTGAGAACATGAATTTTATGTGTTATTGCTTTATTTATTTATTGCAATTTTAGAGTTTGTCCTCACCTGTACCACTCTTTCTATATGTTTTATTTGCTTATGTGTTATCCCTGGGACTTGTTTATATACTTTTAAGTTATTTGCAAGTTATCCATGGGACTTGTTTTGATTAAATTAATTATTCTAGAAAGTTATTGAGGGTGAAGAAAATATATTGTAATGTTCCCGCTTAAACTTCCTGATGAAGTGTCATTTTATACACTTTTCCGGGGTCGTTTAACCCCTAAATCGTACATTTATGCCCAAAATAGGTACTTAATCGTTCCTTTTCAGGTATTTAGCATTTGGAAGGGCATTTGGAGGAAATACACGTGACTTTGGGCTCATTTGGAGAAGAAACGGACGAGACTACGAACCTACACCAACATTGCTCAAGAATTTCTCCTCAGAAGCTGGAGACGGCGTCACATATTATACGTAACGCCGTCACAAATCCTACCACGACGGTGTCACAAGATATCACGACGGCGTCAGCCCGCACGATCCATCCCATTATCTAGAATATTCTTGTCGCGATGGCGTCACGATTAAAACGCAGCGATTTTCCTATAAATACAAATCCGATTTTAGGGTTTTAGGTATGTAACTTTAGAATAAATAGAGGGTACAAACCCTAGTTCATTTAGCAGTTGTTAAGGACGATTTTAGGGCCTAAAAACCCTATTGTACTTCCTTCAATTCATGTTCTAATCAAGTAAGACTTATTTAATCATTCAATATGTCTTGTTGTGTGATTCTTATATGTTCTTGCTTTATCTATAACATGCTTGGCTAAACCTCCTATTGTGTTTATTTATGATTGTATGAAACCTAGAATGTAGATCTTAGTGGTGTTGCTTCTTGTGATGGATATGCATGTTAGGTCTTAGAAAACCAGCTTTTGTCTGTATCGTTGTTGATATGTCTAGGAAAACATGATTGTGTAGAAAGGATACCATCGGGTAACAGTCTTCATACTACCTTGCCCCTTATATGGTTGATCCACTCTTAATATATTTCACATGCATTTAATATACTCTTAGGGGCCTTGTAATAGTCTTCATACTACCTTACTTGTGCGTTGCCTTAACGGAATATTAAATAGACGGCGGGTTCGTGTAATTCGTTCATGACTTAGGAAATAATTACATAGATCATCACAAGTGTGACAAAGCAACAACATTAGAAGAAGCAATCTAGGGAGTAATACATGATTAAATAAACACAATCTTTTATTATATTGTTATCACCATTAGCTTAGTTGTTATTTAGTTTATTAGCTAAAACCAAACCAATCTCTCAAATATATGATTTATCTGCTTTCCTATAAACACAAAAATACAAAAATAATCTTCTCTCAACCCTTAGAATTATGTTAAACTGTGATCAATCCTTCCCAACCTATTCCCTAAGTGAACGATAACAACCCCCCGAGTCTTGCCTGTACTACTACTACAACGATTAGGTGCTCTGCCTAGGGAGTTGTAAAACTTCGTGTAGAAGTCCTACGATGATCGCATCAAGTTTTTTGCACCGCCGCCTGGGGAATAGTTAGGTTCTGATCATAGTTTAGCTTAGTTCTACTTGCTTGAATCCTTTCAAGTAAGATTTAATTTCTGCATATTAGCTTTCTTATAGTCTATCTTTTCTTTGTGTTATCTGTTTCGTAACCCATTCTCGTCAACCACCATGAGAGACGAGAATCCTATCCGTACTATAGGAGACTATTCCAAACCAAGCCACGAGGGCTACAGGAATACCATCGAGCTCCCCGTAGAGAACAACATGGTACCTTTTCGATCTGACACCATCCGGTTGGTGCAAAACGGATGCTCATTCCACAGACTTCGGTCTGAGGATCCAAATCAACACCTCAAGGATTTCCTTAAACTTGTGGACTTACTTGACCTTAACGGTGACAATAGGGAAAGAACGCGCCTGCGTTTATTTCAATTTTCCCTTCGCGATCAAGCTAGCAATTGGCTTGAACGCCTTCCTGCAGGATCCATCACCACATGGGAGGATCTTACTACCTGATTCCTTGCTTAATTCTTTTCACCGAGAAGGACCGTAAAACTCCGCAACGATATCCTAATGTTCCAACAACATCATGGAGAATCTCTATCCAAAGCATGGGCTCGTTTTAAAGACTTACTCCAAAAAGTCCCTCATCATGGCATAGACCTTTAGCTTCAAGTCCAAATTTTTTATGACCATGTCAATCCCGTCACAAGACGAACCATTGACCAATCGGTGGGCGGTAAGCTTCGTGACTTCAACACTGAAGAATCCTGGGCATTATTAGAGGACCTCGCCCTCTATAAAAACGAAAGTTGGAACGACCCAAGGGATTTCGCTAAGCCGGTCAAGGCAATCACTTTGCCTCAAGATGTCCCGAGTACATCCGACCGCCGTCTAATTGAGCTCGAAAATCAAGTCCAACGCTTGATGGAAGCTCATCTTGCTCCGACACAACCTACTCAAGTAAACAAAATCACTACCTCGTGTGAGATCTGCAGTGGTCCCGACAAACCATATTGCAGGAAGAATCCCGAATTAAGCCTTTGTGAACTGAACGCATCCTCGCGTACCGATGAAGCGGGAGGTAAGTGGTATACCTTCAAGCCTGAGCAAAACAATCTTGGTGACACCTACAATCCGTCATGGAGAAGTCACCCAAACCTTAGGTGGAGACAACCTCAAATCCCAAGATAATATTTAAACCCGACCTAAACCTGGACCAACCCAACGGTTTGTTCCCGAACCGTTCCTTCAACAACCGTCCTCAAAATTTTAACAATCAATCGAATATAGAAGGAATAGTTTCCGAGTTCATGGCATCTCAAGACGCTAGATTGTCCAAGTTTGAAGCCGATTTCAAACGACAACAAGGTGAGATGACCAACAAAATCGACACAGTGTTGAAGGCCATCACTGATCAAATAGTGGGCACATTACCTAGCGATACGGTTAAGAACCCAAAACTGGGGACTTATCTAGTTTCGTATGCTCTTTCTTACCCAAAAATGGACCCGCAATGCTCTTCTTACCAGTCCACCTCAATCAACGCTATCAAAGCACATTTTAAGGAGGTAACCATTTCCCAAACAAGCCTGCAGCAACCCGTAGTTGAAATTGAACCACAGCACCGGAGGAACCCGAACCAACTCTTAAAAATGAATTCCAGGATTTACATCTTAACCTACCGGTTCTTGAAGTCTTAGCTCACACTCAAATCTATAACGCTATATTAGATAAATACGTGGAGAGCTTAGAGCTAGGCAAAAACGGATCAGCATTTGTCCAAGGTGAAGTACCTGCAAAAATGGTAGACCCTAAACTATTCACACTACCTTGTAGATTAAAGGACTCAAAACCTTTTGACACCTTGGTTGATCTAGGATCGTGCATAAACATAATGCCACTTTACCTCTCAAAAGCTACATCAACTAATAGATGAGACTGTCCAATCTTTGATTGTCTGAACGGAACAAAATCAACCCGTATAGGGGATTGTGAAAGACGTAGAAGTCCACATAGGAAAACTAAAACTATTAAATAACTTCTACATAATTGATATGAAGAAGGACCCCAAAACCCCTAGTAGGAAGAGGATTCCTAGATACCGCCAATGCAGTTATAGATTGTAGGATGGCCAAAATAGCAGTAGGAGAAGGATTCACTAGGTCAGTATTCGGTGTAAAAGGAGTAGACTTGGGTGAGGAGGAAGCACCTTATTGGACCGCACTTGGAAAAAGGGAATCCTACAAACCACGACCTAGCTCGGATGGAGTAGGCGCACAAACCGAAAGACTTCTTAGATTGCCATTTGCCCGGAGAATAGGAAATTTCTAGAGATGCCGAGCTTAATCCTATACCTTAGTGTTTAGGAGAATGGTAGAATTCTAGAGCCATACAATAAACCTTAATTGAAAACCCGTGGAATCAGAGGACCTAATTAAAAACCCAATTAACTGGGACAAACCACCTAAAAATGGAGATGGAGCATGGCATGACAAGATTAGATTGATTGACCCCGATGGAGAGGAATTTACCAAAACCCTTCAATCAATCCCACTACTAGGAAGCTCTCTGAAAGAGAAAGTCCAAGAGAGATCATCGACTTGGACCACTTCTACGACACTTAACATGTGACTTTGAGTCTAGCAACAAGACTCATTAATAAAGAAAAGCGCTTCTTGGGAGGCAACCGAATATTTACTTTTCCTGCAAATTAGGAGTGTCATGTGTGTTTTAACTGTTTATAGTTTGTTTTATTACGTTTGAACTATATTGTAATCATGCTTTGTTTGTCTTTAACCTCGTCTTAATTTCAATCAAAGGTATTTTGTAACAATAAGTGTAGGGAAATTTATCCGGTTTTTAGAACCAAGTTCAAACATGTTAAATAAATTGTTTAGATTAATTCGCGTCATATGATTGAATTGTTAAATCTCAGGTTTTATGCAGCTATTTGTATAGGAATTAACTTATGGAGTCAAGTGCAGGAAATTTTTCATCAAAAACAAAAATTTCGTTTTCACATAACGTGGAGACGGCGTCACGATTTACACGCGACGCCGTCACCACGACACCTGTGACGGCGTCAGGATTTTCCTGACGGCGTCAAACGCCCAGGTCCAGAAAACTTAAAGTTTTTAATTATTTTTGAAAATAAAACTTGCATAACATTTAATATATGTATTCTTTTGTTATAAACCTGCAAAACCCAATGAGTTTAACAATTCTCGCATCCTACCTTTACTACTTTATCGAGTCAAACCCTAAATTCACATTGTATATTATTTTATCGCACATTTTATGCTTGGTGTAGTTGTCTTTGTCTTTGAATACAGGTTTATATTGAAAAGAAGAAAGCTAGTAAGTTCTTAGGAAGTTTCATTGGATGATTCTTGTGAGGAACATTAACCAGTTTTCGCATGTTTATTCTCCATTATTGAGCAAACCTGGGATACTTGTTTCTTTTCCTTGTTTACATCCTTTATTCGTTTTTACGGGTACTTCTATAGAACATTAGGTACAATATTCAACTTAAGTGTAGAGGGAAATAAGCCTTAGAAACTATTCTTTCATTTGCCATTTGTTTTGTCCTTAAAATGATGGGAAATATACTGAACAAAGCATAATAGTAATTTTACCAAATTTAAAATTTTTTATGACACATACCGATAAAAACCGAGTATTAATAGCGTCTCATGGATAGGAATTTATATGACTAGCACAAAAACCCTTAGAATTCCACCCCAAAAATGTGAGGTTCGCCTTTAGATCTTTAGGAATTCGAGTACTATTATTGATGCCCAAGATAGTTTATACCTTTAGCTTTCTTGAGTTAAGGAGTGAGCAGTCACATGTGTTAATTCCGTCGTTACGGATCTGTACGTGTGGTCTTCATCGCCTTTTCTGGAGCATTGAGATAGGTATTAAATTATATGAGTGTACCGGTAGCATATTAAATTCTAGAACTTGTTTTTGTGATGCATTCCGAGACCGCATATTAGTATTAGGATTTGCTTGATAAGAGGCATTAGGATTAACCCATGTTTTAAACTTGTAATTGTTATGATGGTCACACCGATCATATAACTATCCTACACCCTTGTCATGCACTCATTATTTGTGCAGGATACCCCTAGTACAACCCTCCGAGCCTATCCTTTTTAACGGTTTCAGTATAATTTTATGGTGGATTCAAGATCATTAATAAAGAGCATTGTTAACCCTTAAACCAATTGTTAGACCTAAATCGCCTGTAGCCTAACCATGTATGTACTTACCTTTAGACATTATTGTGTTTAACCCAAGTTAATTATTGAGTACATGGTTGCTAAGTCCTTATCCTTGTAAATACAGTTTTGGGACGATTGGGATTCATGATAGTATTTATTTCACGAAAGAATAGGGAAGAAAAGTTAAGTCAATACCCTTATATATTTGTTAGATGATCTCCATTTATTTTGATCCACCTCTAATCGGGTCATTAATTAGATTGTAAATATCGAGCATGTAAAATCTCAATGAGGGTATGTATTATAAACCACGTGTGATGTATTATGTTATTAAAAAAATAGAAAATAAAAATAAAGAGATTGATGTAGAGTTGTGTAGAGTTTGTATATCTTCGTCCGAGTCTTGGCTTAGCAACCATACCAAAGTGTATTCGTAAATATAATATCTAACATTCCCCATAAAAATAACTTCAAAGCCACCCAACATGTATCCTACATCAGAATTCCGTTTCATTAGAATTTTACTATACACCTACACCCCACAACCCTTTGAAAGACCTCTTAGATAGTAATGAATAATACTTGCACCTAGCGGTGGAGGTTTGATCATTTACCAAGCCTATGGTAATTTATATGCTATGACAGGTAATGAGTGTTGATTTTCCGTTTCCCCCATATGTTATAATTTATTTATACAACTCGAGTGAAAGAGAGAAACCCAAACACATAAGTGATGTGGCAAGTATAATCTTTTTGTACTGGGTAAATACACAGGTCTAAAAGGTTGTGTTCGTAAAATACTTTTTCAAGAGTAGGTAAACATGACCCCTCATATTGGTTATTTCTAGATAGAAAAGCCTATAGCATGGAGGACAATCAAATCCCAAGTGTAGGGTATTTGGATGTGGTGTCATTTTATACACTTTTCGGGTCGTATAACCCCCAAATTGTGCATTTAAGCCCAAAATAATACTTAATCGTCCTATTCAGTAATTACATTTGGAGATGAATTTGGAGTAATTCGCAAAAAGAAAAAAGAAAAAAAAAAAAAAAGAAAAAGAAAAAAAAAATAGACTTGGGCTCATTTAGAGAAGAAACGGACGAGACTACATACCTACACCAACATTGCTCAAGAATTTATCCTCAGAAGCTGGATATGGCGTCAGAGATTACACGTGACGCCATCACAAATCCTACCACGACGGCGTCACAAGATATCACGACGGCGTCAGCCCGCACGATCCAGCCCATTATCTAGAATATTCTTGTCACGACGGCGTCACGATTAAAACGCGACGCCGTCGCAGCGATTTTCCTATAAATACAAATCCGATTTTAGGTTTTAAGTGTGTAACTTTATAATAAAAAGAGGGTACGAACCCTAGTTCGTTTAGCAGCTGTTAGGGACGATTTTAGGGCCTAAAAACCTATGTACTTACTATCAATCATGATTCGAATCAAGTAGATTATTTAATCATTTTAATATTCTTGTTAGTATGATTCTATATGTTCTTGCATTATCCTAAAACATGCCTTGGCTAAGCTCCATTGTGTTTATTATATTGTATGAAACCAAGATGTAGATCTTTCTGGTAATGCTTTCTGTGATGGATATGCATTTTAGGCCTTAGAAAACCACTTTGTCTGTCTCGCGTTGATATGTTCTATGAAAACATGATTTTTTGTAGAAAGGATACCATCAGGTAAACAGTCTTCATACTACCTGCCCCTTATATGATTGATCAACACATTATTAAATTTCACATGCATTATTATACTCATAGGGCCTTGTAATATCCTCATACAACCTTACTTGTGCGTTGATTTAAACCGGAAAATAAATAAACTGCGGGTTCGTGTAATTCATTCATGACATATGAAATAATAACATATATCATCACAAGAGGACAAAGCAAAACCACTATAGAAGGCATCTAGAGTAATACATGATTAAATAAACACAGTCTTTTATTATATTGTTATCACTATTAGCGTAGTTGTTATTTAGTTTATTAGCTCAAACCAAACCAATCTCTCAAATATATGATTTATCTGCTTTCTTATAAACACAAAAATACAAAAATAATCTTCTCTCAACCCTTAGAATTCTGTTAGACCGTTATCAAGCCTTCCTAACCTATTCCCATGACCGGATTAGACAGCCAGTCGTGATAATAGACTTCTCTCATGATCCATGCCTCTACTAGTTTTTGTACCTCTACTTGGATGGCTCTGGCACGTTCTGGGGGCCTGGCCCCTTTTCTTTTGTCGGACAGGCGGATATCCTTCCCTGGTATTGAGTCGATGTTCAGCTACTGACCGCGGTACTCCCGTCATGTCGGACGGTTTCTATGCGAATATATCCAAGTTTTCCATAAGGAGCGAGCATAGTTTCGTTCGTCCTTTCGCTGATAGCGTCCCCCCGATAGCAACTTCCTGATCTTGGAAATTCGGATGTAGAGCTACTTTAAAATTTTCATGACGGACTTCAGCCTCTTTGAGGATCTCCTTGGACGTTATGGTCACAGTGGCGCACTCGGTGGGTATCAAGATAGTGCTACGGATAGTGACTATTCCTCCGTCAACCGGGAACTTAAACATTCCGTGGGCTGTGGATGGTACTGCTTGGATTTCTCTTATTCCAGGTCTTCCAATGATACCGTTGTACGGTAATGATGACCTTATGATCATAAAATTCATCCATTCTTTTGTTGAATGTTCTGCATCTCCTATTATTACCAAGAGTCTAAGTTGTCCGAGTGGCCATATAGTTTCTCCACTAAAACCGGTCAACGATGTCGTTGCCGGGACCATTTGGCTCTTGATTTCCGGTCGGAGCCGGTTGAAGCAGTGCTCGTAGAGTACTTCCGTTGAGGAACCCCCGTCTACATACATGCGGTGGATCATGTGACCGCTAATTTTCGCTTCTATAACAAGCGGACCTTCTGTCCCCCTACTGGTAGTCAGTGGTGGGAACGTAATTTCTCTGGCACGGGCAAAGCTCTGAGTCACTTTCTGCCTTGTCATTCTATGCCACGGTTATACCATATAGATTGTCGTGGACTTGTCTTTGGCCGAGACTTCCTTCTTCCTAACCTTCGGTTGATCTCTACCTTGCTTGATTTCTTTAATTAAATGCGAGAGTTTGCCTGCTCGCACCAACTCTTCGATCTGCTTTTTTAACTGTACACATTCGTCCGTGTTGTGTCCTTTATCATTGTGGAAGTCTCAAAATTTATTGCTGCTTCTCTTCTCTACTAGGGTTACCATGGGTGGTGGCGGTTTAAACTTTCCTGCTTCGGCCGCGGGGATTTCTTTAGGTGTTCTGGTAAGGGGGTAAACCTGTTAGACCCCCGTACTTCCCCTGGCTGACCTCGAAAGTCAGATCTCCGCTCTGAAACATGCCGCTTGGGCTGGTCCTGTGGTTTCCACGATGTGTGACCTTTCTTTTTGGAAGCGGCGGCTGTTTCTCCTCGTATGAAGGCAATGGTGGTTGTCATCATTTCTTTCATGGTCTTTGGAACGTGTTCGTTGATGTTGGGATCTCAGATTTGATTATTACAAAATTACATATGCATAAATGAAGACGAATGAAACAACAAGGGATTAATATGACACTTTGGTATTCTACATATGGAAGAATTAAAAGCTGGAAGATTTCCATGAAGATAAGCATTGAAAAGTCAAAGAATATCAAAGATAAAGGAAGGTTTTAATTAGTTTTAATTAGCTTCCTAATACAATTAATTAGCTTCCTTTGTAAGCCTTAATATCCCTCTATATAAAGGGTATTAGGTGTGTGGGTTTACATATCCATCATAGTTAGAATAGCATACTTCTCAATGAGAGTCTAGCAAAAGCGTGTGCGTGTGTACACGTTTAGTAGTTAGTTAGTAATAGACATATTATAGATGTCTATGTATTAGTTAGTATAGTCCCAAGAATCATTTGATCTTGGGGCAGTAGATTAATAATAGAAAACCTTGTTTGATAATATTGCTTTCTTATTATTCCGTTGTGCATTCAATATTATCTGTAAAACTATTCTAGATGGGCTAAACGATTCTCAACAGACTTAATCGAGTATGCTTGATGAGACCTAGGATCCGAGGCATAAGATGAGACAAAACATGACTTGACATTGCAGATTTTTAACACAATTAACGCACACCGCTTACCTCTTGCCCCATTTATTTACTAGTTGGTCAAACCTTTTGTAATACGTGGGAGTTCAAGTTGGATCTTTGTCTTTTAGCAATTAAATGGGTAGTTAATTTCTTTAATAATTAATTATCAAAAATAATAATTGTTTGAACTTTATTTTTCATTATAGATGAACAATCAAACTATAAACAGTTTGGTTTTCAAGTCTTTCTTTGAGAAAGAGAAACTTTCTAGTCCTAACTTTATTGATTGGTACTATAATATGAGGATTATCCTTATGGCCGAGGATAAGTTAACCTTTTTAGAGCAGCCTATACCCGTTGCTCCAGTTCCTGCTCCTCGGCAAGTGCTTCTTGCATATTTTCTTCAAACCCACGCTCATTAGCTTAAGACTTCTAAGAAAATTGCTTGCCTCGTGTTGGTCAGCATGACTCTAGAACATCAAAAGAGTCTAGAGCAGTTTGTTGCTTATGACATGCTTCAGGAATTGAAAACTTTGTTTTCTCAACAAGCAAAACATAAACTCCTTCAGACCGTGAGAGCTTTTCACGCGTGCAAGCAAGAAGAGGGTCAATCTATGAGCTCATATGTTCTAATGATGAAGAGCTACATAGATAACTTGGAACGTCTTGGTCACCCTGTGTCATTAAACCTTGTAGTGAGTTTAATTTTAATCTCTCTGTCTAAGGAGTATTATGGATTCGTCCATAATAACAATATGCATGGCATGGGGAAGACTGTGAATGAGTTGCATGTTATGCTCAAGTTACATGAGCAGGCGCTTCCTAAAAAAGATGTTGCACCCGCGCTTCATGAAATTCAAGCAGGTAGGATCCAGAAAAATAACAACAAGAACAAGAAACCGCAAAAGGCTGATAAGGGTAAGAATCAAGGGAAAGGAAAGACTAAGCTTGCTTATGCTCCAAATCCTAAGATTCCCCTCCACCTAAGAAGATAATCCTGCAAATGGCGTGATCTGCCATCAATGTAATGAGGTGGGTCATTGGAGAAGGAATTGTCCCCAGTATCTCCGTAAGTTGATGAAGAAAAAGAAGCAAGCTCAAAGAGCTAGTACTTCAGGTATCTATACAATAGAAGTCTATTTTTTTCTAATAAATCTTGAGTTTATAACACTGGTTGTGGTACTCACATTTGTAATACAACTCAAGGACTTAGGAGAAGTAAGAAGCTGAACCAGGAGCTTTGAACCTGTATGTTGGCGATGGTCATTGTATAGATGTTGAAGCAATTCAAAGTTTTGATTTATGTCTCCCTGGTGGATTAGTTATTGTTTTAGACAATTTTTACTATGCATATTCTACTTTTTTATTTTTATTTTTCTGTTACTAGGGGTGTAATTTCAGTGTCTCATTTGAATGATAATGGTTTTGTTAACTGTTTTATTAATGGTGGAATTTCTGTTTCTAAAGATAGTTTACTTTATCTTTATGTTATTGCTCATGATGGTATATATGAAATTGATATGCATTATTCTAATTCAAATGATAGTTATATTTATGCTATAAGCAATAAAAGAGCCAAGTTAAACTTGGGCTCTACTCTCTTGTGGTATTATCGTCTTGGACACAATAACAAGAAGCGTATTGAGAAGTTGCAACATGATAGACTTCTTAAATCAACTGACGATGAGTCTTTTGATAAATGCATTTCGTGTCTGTCTGGGAAGATGGCACGTAAGCCTTTTTTGCATCAAGTGGAAAGAGCTAAGGATCTACTTGGACTAATACACACCAATGTATGTGGCCCTTTCAGAACAGTGTCAAGACAAGGAGCAAGTTACTTCATTACCTTCACTAACGACTTTAGTCGTTATGGTTATATTTACTTGTTGAAACATAAACATGAAGTCTTTGAAACTTTCAAAGTTTTTCAAAGAGAAATACAAAATCAACTCGGAAAGACCATAAGAGCTCTAATCATGGTGGAGAATATATGAGTCAAGAGTTTTTGGATCATGTAAGGAGAATGAAATAGTTTCCCAACGCACTCCTCCATATACACCACAACATAATGGTATGCCTGAGAGGAGAAATAGAACCCTGCTTGACATGGTTCGCTCCATGATGAGTCAAACTACTCTACCCAAGTCCTTTTGGGATTATGCTCTTGAGTCTGTTGCACGCATTCTCAATATGGTTCCAACTAAGAAGGTTGAAAAGACACCATATGAAGTATGGCATGGGAAAGCCCCTAAGCTATCTTACTTAAAAGTTTGGGGTTGTGAGGCTCTTGTTAAGCGCGATATTCTTATCAAACCTGACAAACTTAAACATAGATCTATTACGTGTATCTATGTAGGATACCCAAAGGAAACGATAGGTTACTCCTTCTACTGCTCACTTCAGAACAAAGTTATTGTTGCTCGGAATGCTAAATCCTTTGAGAATAGTCTTATATCACAAGAAGCATGTGGGAGTTTAGAGGATCTTGAAATCATTCAAGAAGAAGATACACATTCTTCTAAAAACACTAGCTTACATCATGATGAGGATAGACAAGATATTGTTGAACCTTAAAGTGATGTTAATCTCGTTCATAGGTCCACAAGGACACACCATGATCTTAGTCGAATGTGTTTATATGTAGATTTGAAGGAACATGAGTTGGGGGATAATAATGAACTCGCTAACTTCAAAGCTGTATTGTCAATTCCTGAATCTGAAAGATGGCTTGATGCGATGAACGTAGAAATGCAATTCATGAAATATAACCAAGTCTGGGACTTAGTTGATCTTCTACCTAATGGTAAAACTGCTGGTAGCAAGTGGATCTTCAAGAAGAAGACTGACATTGATGGCAATGTATACACCCATAAAGCTTGTCTTGTAGCGAAGGGCTTTACTCAAACCTATAGGGTTGATTATGAAGATACCTTCTCTCATGTTGCAGACACTAAAGCTATTAGGATCCTTATAGCAATAGCCGCGTTCTATGACTATAAGATTTGAAAAATGGATGTCAAAACTGCCTTCCTTAATGGACATCTCTCTGAAGAAGTCTATATGGTGCAACATGAAAGTTTTGTTGATCCAAAATATCCAAACCAAGTATGCAAGCTGAAACGTTCCATTTAATGACTTAAGCAAGCATTAAGGCAATGGAATAAACAGTTTGATGAGGAGATCAAGAAGTTTGGTCTCACTCAAAACCGTGATGAGCCATGTGTATATGTAAAAGCTAGTAGGAGTAATGTTATTTTCCTAATCTTATATGTAGATGACATATTGATCATGGGAAATCACATTTCAATGTTACAAGGTGTAAAATCCTATCTTGTAAAGTGTTATGCTATGAAAGATTTGGGATAAGAAGCATACATCCTTAGAATCAAGATCTACATAGATAGATCAAGGCTGTTAGTTGGTTTATATCAAAGTGCTTACATTGAGAAAATCTTGAATATATTTAATATGTATAATTCCAAGCGTGGAAATATCCCAATACAAGAAAAGCCAAATTAAGTAAAACTCAAGGTGTTTCTACACCTGATGAGGTTAAGCGCATGTAGAGAGTTCCTTATGCCTCGGCTATGGGATTTATTATGTATGCAGTCAGATACACTAGACTGACGTTGCGTTCGCTCAGAACATAACGAGCCAATTTCAAAATAATCCTGGAGAATTACACTAGACTGATGTTAAGAACATTCTGAAGTATCTTCGAAATACTAAAGATATGTTTCTAGTTTATGGTGGAGATATAAAACGGGAGCTCAGAGTTACTTGCTACACTGATGCTGGATATCTGACAAACACTGACGACTCAAAGTCTCAGACTAGATATGTATTCGTTTTAAATGGAGGCGCGGATGATTGGAAAGGTAACAGTCAGAGCATCATCGCGACATCATCTACGAAAACTAAATATATGGCTACTTCAAAAGCTTCTAAGGAAGTTGTCTGTATTAGGAAGTTTATTTATAGGCTTAGTGTTGTTCCCACAAATGAAGAACCTATAAAAGTGTATTTTGACAATCCCGGAGCATTACCATAGCTAATGAGCGGGGAATCACTAAAGCTGCAAAGCATTATCATACCAAAGTTCACTATCTCTGTGAAGTGATCGAATTGGGCGATATTATACTGGATAAAGTTCACACAGATGACAAAGTAGCTAACCCTTTTACAAAGGCGTTACATTTTAATAAGCATTCAAGTCATACCAGTGTTGCAAAAATCGGCCTAGGCAGCCGATTAATCGGAGCCTAGGCGCTAGGCGGGGATTAACCGCCTTGATTTTCACTAATCGGCCTTATTAATCGGTTTGGTCAAAAATCGGTCAACATACCGATTAATCGGGTAAAAATCGGCCAAATCGGGCATATAACGGCCAAATCAGACAATAAACGGCTAAATCGGTTACGAAGAGAAATCAGCCAAATCAGCCAACTTGGAGAAAAATTGGCTAAATCGGGCAATTCAGGCATATATTTTCAAATTTTATAATTTT
The DNA here is from genome assembly GCA_026074375.1 of Tanacetum coccineum. Taxonomy (NCBI): domain Eukaryota; kingdom Viridiplantae; phylum Streptophyta; class Magnoliopsida; order Asterales; family Asteraceae; genus Tanacetum; species Tanacetum coccineum. The sequence continues at coordinate 72,424 of BQNB010005836.1, read as the reverse complement.
ATATATAAAAAGTCTAGTCCGATTAATCCTCGATTAATCTTCACCTAACCGATTAATCGCTAGGCGGTACCCGGCCGCCCAGTTAGCGCCTAGCGATTTTTGCAACTTGAGTCATACTAAGAGTACATGACTTCTTCCAACTAGTAGTCTCATGTAAATCATTGATTTTAGTTTTTTTGATAATTGAGATTGTAAGACAGTTTTTATTTTCATGATAAGTTAATATACGTGGTATTTGTTTTTCAATAATATAATAATTGTTTCCTATATTTGCATGTTTAATCCTTAAATAATTTAATTATTCTAAATATGTCCATTGTCGGTTAACAATATGGGAATATGGTTAAATTAAGACAAATGTGAGTGTTTGGTTACATATTATGAATCTGTGGATTGTTCCCACCAAACTCATATGTTATTCATAAGGGATGCATATTGGACTTCCCTAACTTTTGAATATTTACTTTTGGATCTTTGTCATAAGTAAGATATCGAAAATAGTTGTATTAATCGTCCTTAGACTTGAGATGCAAGTAAGTTTTGCATGTGTGAATATCATTTTTTGATTATAAGTCAAACGGTATCCTGAATAAGGTGGTTATAAAGTCTATTTTTAGAAGTGATGTGAAACAGCATCCACAACACTTGCAGTCAATATAGAATTTGTTCTTCCACTTGCTTGTGTAGTAAGATACCATGGGCGCCTCTCCAGATATTATCAGACAATTGCATGCCCATGTCCAAAAGGTAAATCAAGATGATACTTGATTACATTTGGTAAAACTGAATTAATATCTATAGCGAGAATCTGAATAGTTAAACTATATGGAATGAGTTAGGATCTATTTCCATGGTTTAACAGTATCAGAATTAAAAAGATGTTAATATCAATAGCTATAAACCATTATACATAGATGTTTTTTGAAACCATATCTCAAGTATTTCTGAGAGCAATGGAGTGTTGCTAGACGCTTTCTATTATTAGTATAAATTAATGTACTACGCTAACTTCCAAGTGGGAGCTCTTGGTTTATGGTCGTTACGTGTAATTATTTATACGGTTAGAAATAAGTGAGCCTATCGGGGGCACACACGAAGAGTACGTTGTGTAATTAATATACATACTTGTTATATATTTATTAATTATATAATATGGTTCACAAAATAATTTAACGATCGTTAGTGAACCGTCAGACATTATTAACTAACTAATAAATGTTAAATAACAAGAGATGGACTTAAATGTCAGAAACCGAAACCATTGGGACTCCTCTCTCTAGGTCGGTGCATTGGAAGGATCTAGGAGGGGGTGAGAGTGTCGTTTTTTGGAAAATTAAGGAGGTAGAGGCTTTGCTTGGAGGAAAAGTTTGGTTGTTATAAAAGCAACACCTTGGTGCTATCTTTTGGTTCGATCGACATACACAACCAAGCAAACCCTAAATTATTTTTCTCCTCTCCCCACACCCTAACCGATCGGCAATAACCCAACATGGGTTTTCGGTTATGTTTTCACTTCCCTAGCTAGGCAAGTATACAAACCCTAACTAGGGTTTCGGTTTTCTCTTTTGCTTTCTTTAGGCCTATCTAAAACGCACCCTATCTAGGGGTTTTTTGATCGGTTAAAGCAACCAATAACAAGAACACAAGTTTTATTAATCGTGAAGCAAGCACTAGCATCCTAACGTATTCGGGTGACGTGTAGTGTGGGCATACCATAGAGGCGATAATTTAATCGCTTTAAAGGTTTCAAGAATTCAAGATCAAAACCGTTTATTGTCTTAGTAATTCAATAAACAAAATGTTAGTAAAATTATGTGTTTATTTTACTTGTTAATTCATAACATCTAAGTAGATCCATCCGCTGCATACTCGTAGTAAATGGTTTACTAGATTATAAAATCCCAACAATATATACTCTAAATGACTTGGTTCATGACTTGTGGTACGTATCAATACTTCCCGCTTGAATGAATATTGTCCTCTAGGCTCATGGCGTTGTGTACCTCATGTCACTTGGCTTCCAAGGTGGTTCCGGTTCGGTTTAGAAAAAAACAAACTTTGGTGGATGGCATTGGTGCCAAAAGGATATGTCTTCGTGCAACGGAAGATGGCTAACACGTCCTCGATGATTGAAGGAATGGGAACTCGAGTTTGTGTAGTGACATCATTTTTGATCTTGCTAATATATGAAGCAAAGGTGGTGAGCAACTTAGGCATGGGTTTGTCGTATTTAGAGGGTGAATTTCCGACCCATGGTTGTCCGATGGTAGTAGCATGCTGATTAGTTGTGTATTTGTTGGTGGTGTGGTGACGATTGGTGTATCTGAATCTCATTGGTTAGGTTCAGCGATGGTTGAGATATGGGCATGGACAGACTTAGTATTTTCAAGAGGGTGTTCTACAATTTTTTTTGAGTTCATAACTACTAAAATTCGCAACATAAATAATTTTTTTAGCTAAGGTAAAATTGCACTATAAAGAATAGTAGCACAAGTATCGGGAGTTGCACATACCAAATTATTACACTTTTTGAACGAAAACTACACTTCAAGACCTAAAACCGCACACCCGGAATCGATGTAGGTCCGGGTCCCTGGATATGGTCGTTGTAAATTGCCCTCCACTATACCATTTTACACAAAAGAGCAAAAAAGAATACGCTATCGGGGTGCCTAACTCGTATTCCTAATAATATTACTAAAACATACAATTATTGGGGGAGCTCATTTAAGAGCATTGATTGCACACGACCCGACCCGGCCCAACCCGCCGGAGTCCGTTTGACCCGCCGGAACCCGGCCGCTGGCCGACCCAGTCCGATCGGTTTAAAAAAAAATTGTTTTAGGATTTTTTTTTAATTGTTTTTAGGGCTGACCCGGTCCGACCGGTTTTTTTTTTAAAACAAAATTATTTTAGAATTTTTTTAATTGTTTTTAGAAATGTCTGGTTGACCCGCCGGAACCCGGCCGCCGGCAACCACCGATCCGACCGGTTTTTTTTTTAAATTCTTAAAAAAAAAATTTATTTAAGTTTTTTTTTTTTAGAAAGAATATAATTTGTTTTTCTTTTCTAAAGACCTTCTCGCAATTTTTTAATCATCAATCTGTTTTTTTTATGAATATTAACAAAGCTAACCCCGCGCTCCTCTGCTAACCGTTCCGCAGCGAAGCGCGGTATACCTACTTGTACCTATACATATGTTGGAGACATCAAAAGAAGCCGTTTTTTTCACAAACTAATAAATTATTATCACATCTATTAAACACATAATTATCCATATATTTAGGTCTCCCAATTATTTTCCTTAATTTTAACCTCAAAAGTTGTCATCATCTAAACCGTGTAATGTACGTAGCTATTGATGCATAAATTGATTGTACATCTAGTTCTAGTTTAATTAGTTGTATTTGCTTAACATTTATATATGAAAACTTACAAAATTGGAAGAGAGGGTGCTTTGTGCTTTGTATGTAGTTAGATTAGATTATGGGTCATAGATGCAACTAAGCATCGCGGTAACTATTTACCATGTAGATGACAAGAACTAGTACACGTTTATTGTATAAACAAAAAACAGAATAAAGATTAACCAACCTTCAAATGCCCATTGACAGATGTATGTATGTCTGCATATGCTCTGAATTAAAGAAAAATTTTAATGCTATTACAGCATACAATGTCAATATGTCGAAGCCAAACTAAGCTATTCAAACAAGCAATTACAGTTTATTTGAAAACCAAAGCAACGGTGTGCTTGCTCACTACCTTAATGTTTGTTGTCTCTTGGGATGTCGAGATCCTTGAAAACAGGGCTGTCAACTCCAACTCCCATTGCATTCCAACCGTTGTCTACATACAACTGTGCCAGTAATGGCTGAAGCCAGTGGTGATACCAGGAAAGCAGCAGCATTTCCCACCTCCTCTGTTTATTTAGATGTATTTTCAAGATTTCAATACAACATAATTATGAAACACACACATCACACTTATAATCACATATATAAATAATATGATTGACAAAGAGGGCAATTTATGGGAACAATAAAACGAT
>BQNB010005836.1:9514-66100 GCA_026074375.1 Tanacetum coccineum | reverse complement strand
TACTCTTAGGGGCCTTGTAATAGTCTTCATACTACCTTACTTATGTGTTGCCTTAACGGAATATTAAATAGATGGCGGGTTTGTGTAATTCGTTCATAACTTAGGAAATACTTACACAAATCATCACAAATGTGACAAAGCAACAAGATTAGGAGAAGCAATCTCAGGAGTAGTACATGATTATGTAAATACACCTTGTTATCATAAAGTTATCACCAGTAGATTAGATTATATTTAGTTTTATTAGTTTAAACAAACAAACCTCTCAAACCATGATATTTACTGCTTTCTATAAAATAAAAATACAAAAAGAATCTTCACTCAACCCCGTAGACCTCTGTTAGATCTTGATCGAGCCTTCCCAACCTATTCCCCTAGAGAACGATAACAACCCCCGAGTCTTGCCTATACTACACTACAACGATTAGGTACACTGCCTAGGGAGTTGTAAAACTTCATGTTGAAGTTTTTACAACAACCGCACACATCACCGCCCTATGGCATTAGATTCAAAACATCTTCCTTTTGTGAATCACTTGCTTAAAAGTCCAACATACATGTAAATAACCTTTCGTAAATCATCATTATTTATACAAAGAAACATTCACAAGATCTATTAAGGTAAATAACCTTAATTGGATTTCTTTCATAAAAGACATGCAAATGTGCATTCTTTGAACACTCTCATTATAGAGCATTACACATTGTCACTCTTAAGCATACTCCTAGGTCCTAAATGATTCTCTCTTATACCTATAACAACTTCTTGTTCTCTCATTTAACCTTAGAATTCCACACATATTGATTAGGATTATGCGAACCAGAATTAAAGCACGTTTGTTGAGTCATATTAAGCCCTTTATGAAAAGATAATTCAAATGTTATCTTTGCTACACTTCATTAGGCAAATATAGGAATTCTATTTTGTCCAACATGAGAATGACTACTGGAGAATCTATTGCATTAGAAATTCAATTTGACCTAACGGTTGAATTGCTTCCAAGAGTGAGGTTGGGTTCGTAGTAACTCGTAAAAATGGTCGTGTTTAGCCTGAATTGAGCACCACTAGTGATAGTCTCATATTCATTCTCTAATTTGATTAAATGGCTCTTCCTAAATATGCCTAAATCATGAGATTGATTACTGGATGAATCTATTGCATTAGAAATTTATTTTACCTAATGCTTGAATGGCTTCCAAAAGTGAGTTGGGTTCGTTATGGTAAACCCGTGTAATTGTATTTGGTTACGTAAAAAATGGTTTCGTGTTTAGCCTAAATTGGCACACCCACCACTAGTTGATAGTCTCTAATCATTCTCTAATTGATATTGATTGGCTCTTCTAAAATATGCCTAACGATAATTAACATTGATAGAATTTGTATCTCATTAGGACTGTGCACACTAAAGCTAGTGAAATTAGGTCTTTTAATTTGTCAATCTAGACACAATGCACCTACACCATTATGTGCTTTGTAAAGTTTCAAGATGATAACTTGTCCCATGTAATGCAATTATATGTCTTCATGATTATCTTGATGCTCAACATTTATTTTCTTAGCTATTAAATGCATGTCTATTGCAAAGGCATTTGTCTTTTTATAGCAATTTAGATAAAATATCTCTTAGTTTATCTAAATAAAACATGCTCCTAAATGTGCTAAATGCTAAACTTGTTGTTGCATGATAATTGCATATTTTTAAATACGCTATCATGGTTTGTATACTGCAGTTGTCTTTTTACATGTACTTACGTGTTTTTGTTAATTTTTTGCACTGCTACTCACTATTTGTTTAGCGTAATGTATGACAAGATTAACTGCTATGCCATATAGTTCGTTTACACATTAATGTCTCGTTGATTATTGTGAGTTCGTGTTGGCAGTTTGATGCATTTTTGGAATAAATGTTTGTCATGCTTTGTTTGTGTTGTTTGTTATCTATATTGTTGTCTTATGCATCTTTGGTGATTATATATTTTTCTTCACACGAACTTAGAGAATATCTTTTATTTGGCTGTTCGTTGCTTGGTTCAAAATCGAAAGAGTCAGAAAGGTAGATTTTTTGTTTTTTAGAGAGTCGTTGTGTGTAAAGTTGGTCTTATTATCTCATATGAGTCTTGACTCTCACATTACTTGTAATCGTTTCAGTATCTCGCCTTTTTTTCTTCCAGATTCGTATTGATTCTACTCTTTGTGTCTACTGTGTTTAAGAAATGGGTATTGCGTATTTATAGTGTGGGTATTTGTCTAATTTTGTGTTTAGATTTTTAGGAGAGTGTTCATGAATGTCGCTTTTATGAATGTTCCACCTTTTGTTCTATGGCTTTTTCCTTAGTAGGTGTTTTTGTGACTAAGCTTAAGAATAATTCTATCAATAAATTATGTTCTAATTAACAGTGTATCTTTAAACTTGAGATTCGCACCCCTCCAACGTTTTAGTATTTAAATAAAAGGGTATATATCCAAAAACTCCTATATTCAAGCCTCATTTAACTATTAAGTTTTTTTTAAACGCTCTCCCTCTCCTTTTCTCTTTGACGGAGGAGGGGAAAAAACATTTTCTCTTCGCAAAAACTTTAAGTCCGTTTTCGGTTATTTTAGCTTGTTTTTAAAGGTAAAAGGTATGTGTAATTAAACACATAGCAACATTCTTTCTCTTCGACGAAAAAATCCTTTCTCTTTGATGAAAACATCCTTTCTCTTCGACGAAAACATTCTTTCTCTTCGACGAAAACATTCTTTCTCTTCGACGAAAACATTCTTTCTCTTCGACGAAAACATTCTTTCTCTTCGATGAAAATATTATTTCTTTTTGAAGAAAACATTTTTTCTCTTCAACAAAAAAAACACTCTTTCTCTTCAACGAAAGCATTCTTTGTCTTTCAGGAAATTGTGATCATACCTCTTTCTTCTCACTCAATTACGCCTCTAAAACCATAGATGGCTAATTCGTTTCATCCACCATTTCCACTACCACCTTTAAGACAACCTCATACCTCGTCGTGTGATTGTTCTATGAACATTCATATTGCTCGAGAAGAGCTACATAACTTCGTGGATGTAGTTTATCGTATGCTAACCACCATCTATCTTGACATTGTCAAGCTCGTCGCCTCCATCTTCGTTCGTTTTCTTCTCTATTTATTTATTTATTTCGCGGACGAAACACACCGAAGATACGTCACCATTTCTTCTCTATTTATTTATTTATTTATTTCGCATAATCCTAGGTCCTAAATGACTCATTCTCTCTTATACCTATAACAACTTCTTGCTCTCTCATTTAACCTTAGAATTCCACACATCTTGATTAGGATTATGCAAACCAGAATTAAAGCACGTTAGTTGAGTCATGTTAAGCCCTTTATGAAAAGATGATACAAATGTTATCTTTGCTACACTTCATTAGGCAAATATAGGAATTCTATTTTGTCTAACATGAGAATGACTACAGAAGAATCTATTGCACTAGAAATTCAATTTGACCTAACGGTTGAATCTGTAACACCCCCAAAAATCACATACAACGCAGCGGAATACCAAATGGGGTGTTACTTCGTAATACACAGCAATAGATACAAGAGAACGACCTCTAAGTGTCGTTTGAATAAATAACATTTGTTGATTCAATAAAAATCTGAATTTAATAATACATTTGTCCCATAATTTGCATCACAATGAAAAGCTTGAATGTAAAGACTCCAATGCACATCAAATAGTCCAAGCATCTAATTCACCTGAGAAAAACATGCTTAAAAGTGTCAACATTAAAGTTGGTGAGTTCATAGATTAGTTTAAATATAAATGTAATCCACTGTATATCACAGTACTATGTAAAAATCCCAAAGATTTATAAAGAATGCATGACACATTTTATGTCACCAAAAGTACCAATCTTATCCCAAAGATGTTTATAAGTAATGCATGACAGATGTAATGTCACCAAAATGTTCCAAGTATGTATGTGTCGGGGGGCCCTGTAGTCCCCAACAATGATCCGACATGTTATAACGTTCGTTTACCTGGTGATAGCTAATCACCCGAACGGGGGTTGTCAATCCCGAATAGATCTATAATGTTCGTTTACCAAGTGATCGCTAATCACCCGAACAGGGATCCACACCCGAATAGATCTATTTCATAACATTCGCGCTCACCCTCCAAGTGATTTACAGTTCATGACGCTGTGACGTAGACTTGTATGTACCCTAATTTGGGCAGGGATACAAATAATGCGTATATATACTCCCGTTACCGGTGTCCCCTCCAAGAACACCCGGGCAGTAATGTAAAAATATGTACTCCCGTTACCGGTGTCCCCTCCAAGAACACCCGGGCAGTAGTTTTATTGCTATCAGTTCAATTAGCCTAAGCTAATCCGAAATTATTTCAAATGTAAAGTATGCATTTGTGACCAAAAATGAAGTCAAATAATGTATCTCATAGCGAACTATGCAAATAAGTATGTAAACCAATTTGTAAACAATCATGTAAATGCATTTGTAAACAAGCATGTTCTCACCCCAAAAATATATGTAAAACCAGTAAAACATGGGGAGCTATAAACTCACCTTGATCAAAGACCACGATCAAATAGTCCAAATAAATCACAACCGAAGACAAGCATGTATCCCCCTCGCGGGTTATAAAACATTCAAAAGATTGAAAAGCGAGGCTATGAACTCACATTGATTAAAGACCACGATCAATTATCCAATTAAATCACAATGAATCTGCAACGATCTCGACATTTTTTACGACCTATAATTATGTCGTTTTGTTATAACCACATATAAATACGACCGCCACAACGATGCGGTACATCTTTAATCGACTAAAAATTTCATACATATTTTTTTATGTTTGCAGTAATATATACTGTGATGAGAATCAACTTGCGCGTCTTTCTAACCTTAAAACTTAGTATCATTTTTATTTAATTTATACTATTTTCGTCCAATCTAACTGTATCTCAATTTTAAAGCTGATTAAGGCCTAGCTGGCAAAGTAAAAAATCATTACGAACAACTTTCGTGTTTCGCCGGAAGGCTGAAACGGACCCGAAAGTGTTCAAATCGTTTAATTAATAAATGTGTCATTGTTAATATATATTAAAAATAACATATTTTCCCACTAAAGTGTATATTCCGATTACACCCCAGTTTCTTCGTTATTTGAACTTAAAAGTCCCGTTTTATATCAAAACATCCGTATAATTATAATTTGTTATATTTTGTAAATCAAAATATAATTTATCAACATCTCGATTCCCGAATCTTATGTTTTAATTTTTGATATTTATTATTCGGTATAAAAGGTGTCAAGGTCCATTTTTGGTCCAACTCTCGTCTCAGATATATCCAATATCTCTTTTAACTTATATAAATTTCGTATTAAATTTTATTCGTGTTTTACTTAGCCGCGCAAGTTATTATTGTCTCAACACATATAAATTTCTCAATCAAAATACATGAAACAAATATATATATATATATTTATATTTGTGTTAATTTAAACTCACCCTATCTCGGTGATACCCGGCTGTTTCGCAGCCGTGTCAATAGCCGGCATTTCTGTCTAAACCAACACATCCTTTTGTTAATATAACCCAAAACCAACCCCTTTTTCCCCGGCTGTTTGGCAGCCTACCAACCGCACCCTTGTGGTTGTCAACCCAACCCCGACAGCCCCTCGGCTGTCCCGGCTTTTCGACAGCCAAACAAACACCCCGCGGTGTTATAATATCAAATCCAAACGCACCCCTTTTTGGTATTAAAAGCCCGGACGAACCCCCCGGCTGTCCTAAAACAAACGCACCCTTTTTGGGGTGGTAACGAACCCACGAGCCCGACCCGGCTGTTAAGCCCGAACCAAACTCGAACCAAACCACCTTGTGGTGGGGGTGGGCTGTCACCGCAAACAAACACCCCCCTTGGGTGTTATAATACCAACCAAACACACCCTTCGGGTGTTATCATTAACCCAAACCCGAACAACCCAACTCGCCCTAGGGGCTGCCACGACCCAAACAAACAAACCCCCTAGCTGTTAACCCTCAACCCGACCACCCCGGCTGTTTGACAGCCATGACGACACCCCCCCCCCCTTGCGGCTTTCCTGTCACCGAGCAACAAACACCCTTTCGGGTTCACATAACCAAACGAACACCCCAAGATTTCAACAAGCCAAACGAACCTTCTTCGTTTTTATAAACAAAACCAAACGCACCTTCTTATAACCACACGCACCCCACGATGGCTGTGGTAGTGGCGTGGGTTCGGTGGTGATGATAGTGGTGGTTTCGGTGGGTGAGTGGTGGTGGTGGAAAATGGCGCGTGGAGGCGAGTGTATATGGGGATCGGGTAGATCGGCCCACGAGGAGCCTTTTTGGTCTTGCCGGAAAAATCCCGCCAGAAAAGTTTTCCGGCGGCGGCGAGTGGTGGCCGGCGGCGGGGAGCTTCGCCGAGAAGAATGTGGAGAGGAGAGAAAATGAGAGTGATATGTATTATAGAATGGAATATGAAAAAGATGTATAAGGAATGAATATTATATATATAATGAAATGACAATTTCAAAAGTTTAGGGGTTAATTGTAACATTTTTATTATATTTTTATAAATATCAGGTTCTGGACCACATTGAGTGACTTAACGAACGAATTCAAATCTCGAAACTTGCACCAGTTGTTTTATAATCATTTTTCTGATAAAAATGAGTATTAATTTGCGATAATATTTCAGAAATAATTATAACATTTATAAAATATTTGTTATTCATTTGTGAACCGTTTTACGCATCCGTCTGAAATAAACATGGATATCTGAAGACTCGAATACGCGTGCTTCGAAAAACGCTTTTAATTAAAAATGATAATAATTTATTAATATTTTTTTATTAATAAATACTGATAACTAAAAAAAATTAATATTTTTAATTGTTTTTGTGGGTCCGCATTGTATATTGTTCAAATAATTGTTTGCGGTGCTGTTTATTAAGCCCTAATTCGGCTCGTTTCCAGTGTCACGTGCACAACTAAAAAGTTGTCAGGAATGTCATTCCACATCAAATTGCTTTAGAGTCGAGTCGTGAAACGTGATTTAGATGATCGTTCTTATAAGTCAAGCCAGACCCCTAAAAGATCAAATATTGACATCGCCCATTCTAAAATCAAAATTCTCGGATGTTACAGTACCTACCCTTAAATAAATCTCGCCCGAGATTAAATTTTTGTTACCATTCGTGTGACGAGAAAAGGTTTAAAATCAATAACCGTTCTAGCAAGACGATGATAACTTTCTTTAGCAGATTAGATGATTTCGACCAACCCTTATTTCTCAACATACCAAAAGTTTGGCTAAGTTGACCAGAGATATATAATCCTACAAGGTAATATTATAGAAAAATATCGTCACAAGTTTTATGATTGATAATAACACACTGGTATCGCTCTCACTCGAGACATCCCCCGCTTACATCAGACCACAAATATTGCTCTGCTTTGCCCTCATCCTCACCGCTTTGCTTTCGTGTTCCTTGCTTGGACTTCCCGCAGGTCACACCAAACAGTGCTACTCTCACTCAGCACGCTCAATACTGCAGTTCCTGGCATATCTAGATGTACCAGCACCTACGACTTCCTACTAGTGTGCCCTAAATGAATAGTCCAACTACTGTTTCGTCTATAGGTTGTTTTATCTCGTTTTAAGGGAGTTGTCATTACTTATGGGATAAAGTTGTATCATGTCGGGACCGATCCAGGACCCCAACAGTAGGCGACCATAACTCAATACTAATCTCAGATGGTGACGGGATATGCACTCATCTGTTAGCTTCCACAGACAGTTCGTGATTGCAAAGAACTTGCATGTCATAAGTAATAACTTAAGAGTGAGATTAAGTACTTCCAAATGAGACCTTAAGATTTAGGCGGAGGTGGCAAGACACTATCGATTTCAGGTTTAACTCGGTCAATATCGGATACCATTAAGCCCACCATTTATAATTTCTTATTTTACATAAAGAAGCGTGCCACAAATTTGTAAGTAAGAAATGATAACTTATGGGTAGCGTTGATTTATAATTTTATTTATTTAACTGAAGAGGCTCCAATCCTATCAAATAAATAAATATAAATTCACCTACTTAATAATTCCCGATGCAATACGCGTGCTCTCATAACCTTCAAGGTGGTTGACATGACAATGCATGTGCTCTAATGAGTATGTGACGAGTGATTTAAAACTCGTCTTAGAAAGCCTGGAAGTAAAACTGCAGTACGAATCAAATAAAGTTCAAGATTAATTAAAGAGTACTCGTTAAGTAAATAAGGTCAAGATCTCTATAAACAAATCAGTATAGTGATTACCATATCGATCCTCCTATTGCAAGTCCCGCCTATACAAGACTTGCAAATTTTAGATTCGTACACAATCCCGTGTAAACAGAACTGTGACGGCTTTGTTAATATAGCGATTATCATATCAATCCTCATATTACAAGTCCCGCCTATACAAGACTTGTAAACTTAGATTTATACATAATTGCCATTTAACAAAATTATAACGGCTTTTCGCGTAATACGATATATAAATGCTATGAAGAATAATATTCTTAGATACCAATTGTTTAACTTACAATGTCTGAGAACAATAATTAGAAACCATTGTTCAACTCACAATGTCTAGACATATAATTGAGGACCATTGTGCAACTCACAATGTCTGACATATAATTGAGACCATTGTGCAACTCACAATGTCTGACATATAATTGAGACCATTGTGCAACCCACAATGTCTTAAGAAACGCTCCGGAATTATATAAAATAATACTCTTTATATAGAATCAAGCGTACGTATACGCGAAAGGAATCAACATATATATTAACTATAATATGTAGCCACGGTAGCACTTAATGCAACACGTAATGTAAGCACATAGCAAGTAGTGAGATGCACTTGAAATGATTTGTTGTAGATCAATTATTTGTGAAAACGGTTATAGTCTAGGGTAAAAATATGCAACCTAGTCATCTATAACCATATGCTCTAGATACCAATCTGAACACCCCCAAAAATCACTTACAACGCATCGTAAATACCACATGGGGTGTTACTTTCGTATACACAGGGCAATAGATAACAAGATGAACGACCTCTAGGTGTCGTTTGAATAATAACATTTGTTGATTCAATAAAAATCTGAATTTAATACTACATTTGTCCCATAATTAGGCATCAAATGAAAACTAATGTAAAGACTCCAATGCACATCAAATAGTCCAAGCATCTAATTCACCTGAGAAAAACATGCTTAAAAGTGTCAACATTAAAGTTGGTGAGTTCATAGATTAGTTTAAATATAAATGTAATCCACTGTATATCACAGTACTATGTAAAAATCTCAAAGATTTATAAAGAATGCATAACACATTTTATGTCATCAAAAGTACCAATCTTATCCCAAAGATTTTATAATATGCATGACTGATGTAATGTCACAAAACTTCAAGTATGTATGTGTCAGGGGGCCCTTAGTCCCCAACAATGTATCCCATTGAATAATGTTCGTTTACCTGGTGATATCTAATCATACGAACGGGGTTTTAAATCCCGAATAGATCTATTTTATATCATTCACGTGGACATCACGCTATAATGTTCGTTACCAGCGATAGCTAATCACCCGAACAGGGATCCACACCCGAATAGATCTATTTCATAACATTCGCGCTCACCCTCCAAGTGATTTACAGTTCATGACGCTGTGACGTAAGACTGTATGTACCACTAATTTGGGTAGGGATACAAATAAAGCGTATATATAATAACACCCGTTACCGGAGTCCCCTCCAGAGAACACCCGGGCAGTAATGTAATGCGTATATACTCCCGTTGCCTCACCCCCCCCCCCACCGGATGTCCCCACCAAGAACACCCGGGCCAGAAATTTTATTGTTATCAGTTCAATCAGCCTACGGCTAATCCCGAAAATCATTTCAAATGTAAAGTATGCATTGTTGACCAAAAATGAATCAAAAAATGAGTACCCATAGCGAACTATGCCAAATAAGTATGTAAAACAATCGTAAACAATCCAGAAAATGCTTTTGTAAACAAAGCATTTCTCACCCCGAATATATGTAAAAACCAGTAAAACATGGGGCTGAACTCAACAAAATCCTTAAAACAAACACATTGTTATAAGATAACCAAAATTATATTTGTAAGACAAGCATGTAATCCCCTCGGCGGGTATAAAACATTCAAAAGATTGAAAAGCGAGGCTATGAACTCACATTGATTAAAGACCACGATCAATTAATCCAATTAAATCACACTGAATCTGCAACGATCTCGACCACGACCTATAATTATGTCGTTCGATTATAATACACGTACTAAATATGATCAACGATGCGTACATCGTTACCACGAAATCATACATATTTTTATATGTATGCAGTCATATATACATGTGATGAGAAATCCACTTGCGCGTCTTTAAACCTTAACCCTTAGTATATTTTGTGTATATATACTATTTTCTGTCCAATATAACTTATCTCAATTTCTAAAGCTGATAAGCCTCGCGGCAAAGTAAAATGCCATTACGAACAACTTTCGTGTTTCGCCGGAAGCTGAAACGGACTCGAAAGTGAACAAATCAATTTAATTAATAATCTGTTCATTTTTTAATATTTATTAAAAATAACCCTAGTTTTATAACTGAATGTAATATTCTGATTCGATCCAGTTTCTTCGTTATTATGAGTTAGAAGTCCCGATTTATGTCCTAAACGTCCGCCAACGTAATAATTTGTTTATATTTTTGTAACCAAAGTCTAACTTATCAAAGTCTCGAATTCGATCCACATTCAATTTCTGTTTATATTATCCGTTTCATAAAGGCACTAAAGTCCATTTTTAGTCCAATCATCTCAATGTCTAATATCACTTATACATTAATATCAGTCTCGTTTTAATATTTATTTCATATTTTAACTAGACCGCGCAAGTTCTAATATTTTTCATCACATTATATATAAATCGATTAAATGAAACAATTTATATATTTTCGCGTTAACTAAACTCACTTTATTTCGGTGTCAACACACTCCACGCGACGCACCCCGGCTGATGGACAGCCAAACGCACCCTTGTGCGTGGCTGTTAAGCCAAACGCACCCATGGGCTGTTTTGACAGCCAAACGCACCCTTGTGCGTTTCTGTCTAAACCAAACGCACCCTATATTCGGTGATAACCACAAGAACCAAACGCCCCTTTGCATTATAACCCAAACCAAACCCATGGCGGCGGCTGTCAAGCCGGCTGTCCCCGCAGCCATCCCGACCTAGACCCACAAACAAATGCCCCCGGCTGTTATGATACAAACCAAACGCACCCCATTGCGTGGTGGTCACAGCCAAACGCACCCTATTTGGGCGGCTGTCCGGAAACCAACCCGGACGCACCCTTTGGTGGTAACAAGCCCGACGCACCCTTGTGGGTATTAACAACCCGTCGCCCCTCCCCGAGCCCCAACCCGACGCACCCTCACTGGGTTTATACCCGGTTGTAACCACAACCCAACCCCGGCTGTGAAACCCAACGAACGCCCTCTTGCAAATATAACCTTAACTCGAACGCCCCTTTTTGCGGGTGGGCTGTCACCGAGACACCCCGGCTGTTACGACAGCCATACCCGACGCGAACCAAACCCACCCTCGTTCGTCTTCTACTACACCAAACGCAGCCTATACGGCTGTGGTTTAATACCAAACGCGCCCTTTTGAGGTGTTAAACCCCAAATCGAACGCACCCTTAGTGTTGCTTTCGGCTGGAAACCACAACCCGACACACTCTTATTGTCCCCGGGTTTATACCGGCTGTCAACCCACAACCGAACGCACCCTACGTGGGTGACTGACCCGCGTACCATAACCAAACCCGCCCTTGGTTGTTATAACCTTAACCCGAACCAAACACGCCCTTGTCTGTTGTTAACCAACCATGCGCACCCTTCGTTTATATAACAAAACCACACGCACCCTTGCGGTTCGTGGTTGTGGTGGTGTTATGGTGATACCGTGGTGATGATGATGATGAGATGATGACAGTGGTGGTTTCGGTGGGTGAGTGGTGGTGGTGGTCGCGCGTGGAAGAGAGTGAGTAGGTGGATCGGATAGATCGGTAAATAAGAAGCCTTTTTGGTCTTCGCCGGATATGTCCGCCGGAAAAGTTTTCCGGCGGCGGCGCTACAGTGGCCGGCGGTGGGAGGTGGTGGCCGGAGAAGATGAGTGGGAGAGAGAGTGAGATGTATAAATTTTTGTGTGTGTGTATAAATGTGAGATGGAAATGATTTAGATATATAAGTTTTATATATATATAAAACCAAAGTGACAAGTTTCAAAAGTTGGGGGGGTTATATTGTAACATTTTTATTATATTTTTATAAATATCGGTTCGGGACTCATTTGAGCGACTTAACGGATGATTCAATTCTCGAAACTTGCGCCATTGTTTTTAAAATTATTTTTCCGATAAAAATGAGTATTCACTTGATAATATTTCATAAATATTTTATAACATTTTATAAAATATTTGTTATTCATTTTGTGAACCGGTTTCGCTCCGTCTGAAATAAAAATGGATTTCAACTCGAATAGTCGCGTTTTCAAAAACGCTTTTAATTAAAAATGATGAATAATTTATTTAATATTTTTATTAAATAAATACTGATAACTAAAAACAAATTTAATTGTTTTTGTGTGTCCGCGTTGTATATTGTTCGAATAATGTTTGCGGTGCTGTTTTAGCCCTTTTCGGCTCGTTTCCAGGTCTCGGGCAAAACTAAAAAGTTGTCAGGAATGTCATTCCACATCAAATTGCTTTAGAGTCCGAGTCGTGAAAACGTGATTTAGATGATCGTTCTTATAAGTCAAGCCAGACCCTAAAAAGTCAAAGATTGACATCGTCATTCTAAATTCGAAAATTCTCGGATGTTACAGTACCTACCCCTTAAAGAAATCTCGTCCCGAGATTAAATTTGTGTTATCCGATTGTGTGACCGAGAAAAGGTTTAAAATCTGATAAACCGTTTCTAAGCAAGACGATGATAACTTTCTTCAGCAAGATTAGATGTTTCGACACTTCTCAACATACCAAAAGTTTGGCTAAGTTGACCAGGATATATAATCCATCAAGGTAGATATTTTAGAAAAATATCGTCACAAGTTTTATGATTGATATTAACACCACTGGTATCGCTCTCACTCGAACATCCCGCTTACTCAGACCACAATATTGTCTGCTTTGTCGAAGATGATTTGTTTTCTAAAATCCTAAAAGTGAGCAAATTAAAGGACAATTAAACCTAACTTTAATAACGGGAAATTAAACTTTAACTAAAAACGCAAAACGGGAACCCTAAATGGTTATTAAAAACCCTAAATTTCTAAAATTAAACCTAAAATGAATTTTTCTCTTTTAATGGACTCTAATTGACTAAAAAGTAAGTTTAAAGAAAACTAGAACAAAAACGGAGTTGAATTGAGCTTAAAATTTTGAAAAACGTGAACGGGAACGAATCTCGTTCTTTAAAAAATGAAATTTTGCAAATTAAACCCTACGAAAGCAAAACTATTTTTCCTAGGAACTATATGAATAAAGAAAATTTTCTAAAAAAGAATTATATTTTTTTGATTATTTTTCTATTTTTTTATGAATTTTTAAAGTTTTTAATAAAAATAAATGTTTAAAAATACTAAACTAAATATAAAAATTCTGAAAAAATTATAGAAAGTAGCTTGAACTAAGAGGAATCTAGGAAAAATAAGTTGGGAAACACAGCTTATCGAATAAGCTGCTAAATAAGCTTAAACAACTTATTAACCAAAAAGGACTAAAACGTATATAAAAGATAAATGATGTAAACAACTAACGGATGAGCTAATGTAGCGTGATGGTTGTGTGTGTGGGTGTTAAAACACTTGGTGAAGGTGGTAGAGGTCCCGGGTTCGAGCCTTGCTCACCCGGGGCTTCCCACTTTCCTAAGTGTTTTAATTTTTTTCTATTTTTTTTATAACTTTTTATAACTCTTAAAAATAAGCAACTTTTGTAAAAACAACTATTTTTATAAACTACAAATAAACTCAGAAATAAGCTAAATAAGACAGAAAAGCTTAAACTCTACTAAACTAATAAAAAGCTAACTGTTTGCATTTTTAAGGAGAATAAGCAAACAAAATAGAGAAATAAGCTAAACTAGATAATAAGCTATCCTAAATAAGCAACAAAGAACAAAAAATAAGCAACCTAATAAGCCTAGAGTGAGCTTAAGAACTCAGCATTACTAACTTAAAAGTTAGTACTATCAGTTAAGCACTTAAGTCTACTTAGCTAATAAAAAGCAAATAAGCTCAAATTAGTAAACGACAAAATCAAATAAGCTAAATTGGACCTATACTAACCTAATAAGCTATACTAAACCTAAATAAGCCATAACAATAAGCAGATAAGCTAAAATAAAGGAATAAGCACTTATGGTGTAAACTGTTAACCAAACAGCCCCTTAAGGTACCTTTGAGCTTATTTTTCAAAAAGCTAAAGAATCCTTATGGACTTTTGGCTTATTACCTTAAGAAGTACACCTAAAAGACTACTTAAAACAACTTTTTAAAACCATTTTGAAATTCAAGAGCTTAATGAAAAGTCTTGTTGAAAACAGCTTATATACTAAGAACACTAGTTACTTTTGGTTTTAAAAATGAAAAATGCTGAATTTAAAGGCTAAAAACAGATAACTAAATAAGCTACTATTTGAAAACTAAGTTAAGACAGATTAACCACTACCCTAGATCTACTTGTATGCCAAATATCTAAATCTAATACCTATAATTACCTTCTGAGAATTGATCATGAAAACAGCTACTTGTCTTCTTGGTGCAGTTTGCACTTGAGTGAACAAAACCTTAAAACATTTGATGCAGACTTAAAGCACTACTTCTAACACTCATGAAACACACAACTAAGATCAAATAGAATCATTTCAATTGCTAGAATCAACTAGAACTAGGTTAAGCAAATGAGGCTTAACAGACTTAGACTTTTATTAATCTAACTTATGAAAACTCACTTAAATCTAACCTAGCTTATAAATCTAGTATAAACTGACTTGGATGAAAGATTAAAACCAAAATCCTAAGACCAAATGGCCACTAGTAGTACTAACTTGTAGTTAGTACTGCTATGCCAAACACCCCTTTAAAATCAACCAGTTTCATTTTAAGCTTATGATAATGAGATTTAGAGCATAAAAATCAAATACCAGATGTTAAATATCTTTTAACAGACCTTATGAACTTATAACACTAATCAAATAAGCCAGAATCAATAAGCTAATAGTTATGCTAATATTTTTTGGATTTTAAATGATTTAAGAGACAAAATTATAAAAACTATGATCTAGACTATAAAACTTAAAAACAGATAAGCAAACATACTTATTAAGCACAATAACACAAGATTAAACACAATTAAGCAAGAAATAAGCTAAAAATAAACAAATACAATTATTAAGCTAAGAGACTTGAAATTTAAAGAAGACTTACAAAAGCCTTAGCTAAACAAAGGCTTGATTTGCTCAAAGAGCTTCTTCAAGCTCTAGCTTATCACTAGGATAAGCTAGTAAAGGTCCCATAAGCTCTTCCCTTGTAAGCTTATCATCCAAGGCTCAATATCCATATAACAAATATATTAAGCTGATTATTACTCAGAGAGCTTATGATGAGCTTGTGTGAAGCTTATGAAACAGTAACATGAACATTTAAATTTGTAAAAGCTTAATAATAAAAACAGTTTATGTAAAAGCAAAGATGATTTTATTAACTGAAAATTGATTACAAGATACTGAAGATGAGATTACAATAAGCTGAAAAAGTAAATTACATAAGATAAAGTTTAAAAAAAAAATTACAATTAAGCTAAATTAAAAAGTAAAAAAAAAACTAAGATTAAAGGTCTCTTGTGTGTGAGTGTGAGGGGCTATTTATAGCCTAAGAATGAAGCTTCTAGGAGTCTTGCCCGCTCCTCTTATCCATCATCTTGGCCCTTGATTCTTCTCTCATCATTAGATCCCAAATGTGGATCGTTGGATTAAATGAGTGAGCACACGGATTGTCAACATGGCATTCCGTGTGTCGGACCTCTGTGCTTCTTTTGCACTTGTTTTAGTGCAAATTTCATTGATTGATGTGCTTTCTTTCATATTCGCTTGTCCCTTCTTGAGGTGTCCTAGCCAATGAGAGACTTTTGTGACGTTTAACTCTGTCACATCGTACCTTGGTACTCGAATTACTAAGCCACGCTGTCAATTGCCATTTACCCTTTGATTTAAGTAGGGTTAAACGCGGAGACGACGATGAACAGTAAAAACGTCTTCCCGCGCCTTTTTTTTATCTTTTTATACCTTTGTTTGACCCAAGTGTTTGGGCTTTGACTATGGGTTGGGGTGTATGGGCCGGTTTATATGAAATGGGTTTTGGGTTTATATGTAGATAACGACCGTTATCTTTTATTAATAAAAAGATAACGGTGTTAGGGTTTAAGGGATATCTTTGCAATTTGGTTTAATTTCAAGGGGTTGTTTTGGTTATTTTGGAATTTTGTCTTTATAAGTTTGACCAGAGTTGACTTGTTGACCATGGTTGACCAAGGGTTGACTTTTTGACCCTTCTTGCTATCAAATTCCCGGCTCTTGTGCACTCTATCCGTTCTCGTGTCCATTTTTGTTCGATTTTGGCCGTTTTCTTGTGTTATTTGTAATATTCCTACCTACACAATCACAAAGACAAAACAAGCAATATACAAGCATTTTATGCACAATTTTATCTTTTTAGAGATATTTTTGATATAGAAAGGATATGTGATTTTCTCACATATCAACCAACATAATAAACTATAATAATTTCCTAACCATGGGTGTATCATTATATGACCCCAACTGTGAATTGTTGGATTTAGGTTGTGTTTATAAGAATCTTAGCTAAAAAGGTGAATGGGTGAAACGGGTTTAATGTCATCAAAAGTCTTCTTTTCTTGATTCATGCAACATCCGAGATCAGTTTTATTTACGGATTTGGATTATTATTGTAGTCATAAGTTTTTATTATCATCGTTCACTGACTAGTTATTCACAAGAAAAAATTAAAATGGGAAAAAAGTGCTTGAAGGCAGCTCGACCCGCCCCCTTTCGACCTACACTAAACTGACCCATTTTAGGCCATTACCCAACCCACCTCACCTGCCATATATTGAAACTTGAGATCATTTTAATTCCAGTAATATTAAGTTTAGCTGCTTCTTATTCCTGTAGGAGTGATCACAGATAAAAGTATCTAGACTTATTAGGCCATACTTAATAAGTTCATTGGGTTGGAGTGACTTGCTTTTGGGCTTTCTTGTTTTGTTGTTACTTTTCAATGGGGTTTTGCTATTATACTATTTTGACATACAATAGTTATAGTTAGCTAATTACTTGTAAATCAATGATCAAAGTTTAATTAGAACATATTAGTGGCGCGCACAATTACTATAAAATATTTAGAAGTTAAACAATTTTTGTGGCTATGAAGATCCGACATTTAAGGGCCATCACAAATGACATATATTGATCATCTTTTACACAAAACATAATCTCATGCATGAAAATAAACCCATCGATCTCAAAAAGCATAACCTAACTGTTTTGTAAAACACACGAGCTCCAAAAACCTCAATCATTTTCACATTTCTTGATAAAGAAAAGCGTCGTCCTCGATATGGATACAGAAATCCAAAAGTTAAAACGACTACGTTCATTTAAGGTTAGACGAGCAGGTTCAAGCATAAACAAAGAGGATCCAGAAATTGACTATCGCGGGTATATAAGCTTAAAGGACGTATTAACACATTCATCATCAAATTGTCATGTGACAAACAATGAAGAAAATCAGATTATCAACTCTTCAAACATTTCCATAAAAAACGTGCTAGTGAAGCATGCAGCATCAGCATATGTCCAATCTGCGTTTCTAGTACAACGGGATACGAATTGCTTAGCAAGTCTTGTGGAAAGGGTTAGAGATCCGGCCTCTTGTTGGTCATGTTGGCATATTTATTTGATCAAACCAATGGATGCATGTTTTCGTGTAGCTTTTCAATTCTTTCATTATATGGTCAATGGGATTGAAAGATTATGGAGACATAGGATCACCATGTCGTAAGATAGTCATAACGGGTTACAGATATATATCATATGAACAACGTTGTTGTTTTAGATCTCTATATTTTGATATATTATCATGTTCTTGTATATATTAGAGATGTGAATACTAGCTTTGTACATATTGCTCGATATGTGATTTCTTAATTAGGTCTTCTCATAGATATACCAAGTGAGTCGAACTCGAGGAACAGGAACATACAACTCGATCCAGATTAGATTGTCTACATCCCAATTTCAAGGTGCTTGTAGACATTTTACTCAAAATAATTACTCATAAATGAATTTTCTCCTTATATCATGTTATCAGTTTCTTGATAGTTTTTGCAATTGCACAATTATTCTTTAAACAACACAAGAGACCCGAATATTCATCTTGGAGAAATGTTACACACACAAAACGTCAAAACATTGTGATAGGACAGATAAATACGTTGTCTATAAAGAAGCGATTGTCATGCCTGATTATATGCCTAACAAATAGATGTGACAAATGTAAAAAATAAAAATAATCAAAGATTGTGATGAGAAGAGATAAAATGCACATCATATGTGTTAAATCTTGAGAGGATTAGGGTTAAAATTAGTCATGACATGACTATCATTTTTTTGTCTATAATCAAATGTGCTTGAAACCCAATCTAACATTTTTTTTAATCTCGGTGTTAAGGTCATAGTCGCTTTTTCACCCATTTTCATGCTTTCTATGAGGTGATGACTTTAAGTGTTTAGCTGTGTTTGAGAGTGGGATGTCCTCCTACTAGCTAGGGTTGTCAAGATGTTCTTCATGGTCGAGGCAAGATTCGTTTGGTTAGAGCATTAGAGTCATCGCAGTCGTCTAGGGTCGATGCCGTTTGGTTAAAGCCGATGTAGTTCTTAAAGTCATTGTAGTTCTTGAGGATCGTTGTAGTTGTGTTTATGGCGGTTTGTTGTTGAGGTTTGTTGTGGTCATAATATTGGTTGACATTGTCATAATTTCAAAGCTTACCAAAAAATGGGAATTATACTACTCTGTTACAATGAAACTCCAACTAGTAAAATCTTAAATAATTTTAACCTTTATCACAGAATGTAAGGGCGAGCATGGCGCACTTTAGTGCGATTTTTGGTAAAAATCAAACCGTATCCGCATTTGTGGTTTTCACAAAATGACAATCCGTAACCACGCGGGTTTTGTGGTTTCAGTTTTTTCGGTTTGGTTTTTCCGGTTTCAGTTTATTTGGTTTGGTTTTAGCTGTTTTTGCGGTTTTAGACTCTAAGCTTTGCGGTTTTTAACAAAATGAGAATCCGCACCGTAAAATTCGCTTTTTCTATTTTCAGAAACCACACATCGGTTTTTGCCGTGAATTGGTTTTCACGTAATGGTTTTTGCGATTTTCCAGTTTTCTCGGTTTGCGGTGCGGTTGCTACTCACCCCCAAAATTAGAATGCAAGAAAGTAAAAGAAATATGACACCAATAAAAATTAAGGAGTTTGGCTATATATAGAACATATATATATATATCATGCAAACGTACATTGACAGTTTGAAACCAAGACTAATTTATATTCGACTGTGAGTCGGGCAGCGAATAAGACGGTCTTAAGTAGGGTTTTCTCTGGCCCATGATGAAGCAATTTCAGAAATCAATGCATATGTACTTTTATAAAGAAAAAAAAAGGGGTGCTACTGTTGGTACTCCTGGCACGCTAAAAAGTACCAAAAATGTACAAAGATTCATTTTGTACCCACCTTTTTACAATGCAACGTAGTTTTTTATCAGTTTTTGTTCCGTAATTTTTGACAGTTTCATACTTTTTACCTGTTAAACTTTATATTTTTCGTTCCGTATTTTTCGTGTCACAGTTTTATACTAACATATAAAAAATTATAAAAATAAAAATAAAATAAAAAAGGCCAAAAAAACAAAAGAGTTACAAACGATGTTTTAGATGTACATATAACATAAGCTAAAGAAAAAACAGAAATGTGTTCGTTGTTCTTAATTTGTGGTTCCAATAGTATTCATTGACCGTACGGTGATCACGCCTCTTGGTCCTTTACTATTCCGTTCACAAAGTCAGAGTGAGGTAACTCATGATTCTCGATCTCTATATTATCATAAAAAATAAAATCATTTACCGTAGTAATTTTTTTCTGTTGGGATTGCAGTTGGGTTTTGTGTCATGGTCTTCCTATCATGCTAGTTTTGGTTCAATGTAACTCTTACATCCTTACAAACATAGTCTAGAAGATCTTACAGGAAAATCATCATTATAAGAACAATCATGCCTACAAATATTCAAAAAGTTTGTTACTAACCAATTTTTATACAAAACAGTGATAATATGCAATGTGTATCTGCTTAAACGTCTCATTTAACAATATGTAGATAATAGTATTTTGACTTAATGACCTAACGGATCGGCTTACGGGCTTAGAATAGTGTAAGCTCATTTGAAGAAACGTAACAACTTAATTATTTTGCAAAATCCTCTACTCGTGAACCAAATGACCGAGTTGCATGACTAAAGACTGTCCCCTTTTATGTATGTACACATATAATTCATCATTTCTTTAGCTCATATAAGAAATCCTATATGGGAATATATACCATGCCACTTAATCTTTTTTATCCTAAGGTCCAATGGACATGAAATATGTATCTTGTCTCACATATATAGTACGTACTGTACATTTATGATCCGTTAAAATTGTGTGCCAACTACCAATTAACCTTGATTGAGGATGCTCACGTAACATTAACATTATGCCATCTCTGATGATACTTAAAGTAGTTAGTCGACAATGGATAGATGTTTGTTATGGTCCGATCGAGACTTGCAATTTGTTTTTAGTTGTCGAGCTCCAAAGGTTATCTTAGAATTGTAATATCTTACACTAGCTAGTTATGATATATCGTTCTTAGTTAATCGTCTAATTGTTAGTAATTAATGAAAGGCCGTAACAAATAAACAAAATCAACAAACTAAGTGGGAGTCTTACGATACAAGTCATACAACCAAATACTTGAAATTGCCAAAAATTATAGTAATTCAAAAGTACAAAGTGTTGGAATATGTCCACGTATAAATAATATATGTCCGGAAATCTATTCGAGCCTACGGGGTCGCACACGTTAATATGTAGAACAACGATTAATATATTAAAGTAATATATTAATTAGTGATTTAACAAACGATCGTTAAATATATATTAGTTAAACGATTA
This sequence comes from Tanacetum coccineum, assembly GCA_026074375.1. Taxonomy (NCBI): domain Eukaryota; kingdom Viridiplantae; phylum Streptophyta; class Magnoliopsida; order Asterales; family Asteraceae; genus Tanacetum; species Tanacetum coccineum. The sequence goes on along the minus strand of BQNB010005836.1, from coordinate 44,626 downwards.
AATGTTAAACGTGAAGGACTAATATGCAAAAACCGAAGAATGGAAAGTTGCGGTTTGCCCCTTTTCTTTCCCAGTCGGCCGAACCCCAATTCCATAGGGATTGGTAGAGCTTGCTTGCATGCCAAGTTAAGAGGATTATAAATAGAGGTCTAAGGCTTTCATTGTTTCATAACTTGAATTACCTAAACCCTAAAATCCCTTGGTGCTCTCCTTTTTGTTCGATCGATTCCCAAAACCCACCAAGGGTTTCGGTTTTTCTCCTTGTGTCGTGCGATCAAACCGAACACCCTCTAGGGTTTCATTTTGTGATCAAATACCATAATCGTAGTGGTTTTGTTTAGGAGTTTAGGATTGGATGTCAAGAATAAAGGTGATCGCTTGCTTAAACACTACATACTAAGCATTATATCGTTGTTTTGCTAAGAACGTAATGTGTGTGTCGACTTAGAAGGGATCATACATTGATCCTATCTCTCGTCAGAGCCGTCGGTTTACGCGGGGGTTATACATACGCGTATATTCAAGACGGTGGTTCGTTTATTGCTAAAAGGTACACACCTTCTTGATCTCTTGTTAACTATGTTATTCTATACGTGTTAATCTTTTCGCTGCGTACTCGTGATTTTAATAGTTAAAAGTTGTAAAAACCCAACAGTGGCATCACGAGCCATCGTGTAGAATTTATAATTACAAGTAATAAAATTTGACAAAATTAGAGTTCTTGATTAATTTTTAAGCCCTTTGAGCATTTTATGCATAAAGATTCGATCTTTGTAATTAGACGAATTATAGGTTGTATGAAACTTTATAAGTTTAAAACTTGATGTGTTTAATTGTTAATTGATAGGTTTTATGTTTAAATTAATTGTTAATTTGGCATCCATGATAAATACATGCAATTTATCATGGATGGATATGTGATATAAATCTTGTTAATTGTTAAAAGTTTTTATGCAAATATGATGATCAAGAATTAAAACATAGACATTAAATTTGATTGGTAAGATCCACGACTTTTAAAAGATAGGGAAGACCTTGGCTATGTCATAATGGGGCCTAAAGTAGCTAAAATTTTATGTGCTATGTGATATATATTTGTATATGGCTTACACAATCGATTATATCGATGGATGTGGCCGGAGTCATTGGACGAAGAAGCCTTATATGAATATGTACATGTTTTAATTATTAGATAATTAGGATCTTAATTGATATTTGCATGGCTTAATTGTTAAGTGTTTTTTAAATAAGTGTTATATGTATTAGTTTTTTGTTTATATTGTTTTATTTTAAGTTTTGACTTATGAGAAAATAAAAAGGGTTTTTCGAAAAAAAAATATAAACATGACTAATAATTATGAAATAAGATTTATTATGGACTATTAATTGAAGTCTTATGTGTCAATTTGGGTTCGGCTTACATCCGATAATCATGGCCTTCGGGTTTCCCACGACGAGACTTGTAATTTAATAGTTCATAATGTGTTTTTAAAAATTAAAGTTTTATTTTTATCAATGACGGAATTTGCAAAAGTACTACTTAGTTGCAAGGATAAGATTTGGGGAGACTCATCAAGACTTCAGTCTTGTAGATACCATTACCCTATAATACCTGACTACGTTGTAGTTTTCTTACCTTGCATACTATTTGGGAAGACGCAAATGGTCTAGGGTTTGAATGGTTTTTAACCATTCTTTAATCTTTTTCCGCGATAAAATATAAAATCTTTAAATTTTAAAAACACGTTGGATCGTCTATTTTTAAAAGGTAACACTATTTATACATTAGATGTATAGAAAATACGTGATACCATAATAAATAACTTAATTGAGTAAATTTTTTTATTAAAATCTATGATACGAAGATGTATGCATGCTTCTTCGTGCATATTTGTCACGACAAATATAATACCTTTTTTTAAATAAGTTATTGCCATCCAATTTGTAAGAACACTTGCAGTTGTTCTTTTACTATGCGTGAGACGTATGTAGAATTGCAATCCCAAGGTGTAAACTTTTTTCGTGAGGACTTAGTGTTACATAATCCATAGTTTTTTTGATTGGACGACTTATCGGTTTATATGGCGAGACTAAAACTCAGGCATGATGGATAAACATGCTTACTATTATCTTTGTAATAGAAAGTAAGACCCATACGGTTCTAGAAATTGCACGGTTGGCAAAAATGATCGTCAATTACCTTTGAATACACCATTGCTAGCTGATCAACTGATGTGATAGGGTACTCACAGTTGGATTCCTATCCTTTAGAAAATTAAATTGTTTAAAAAGTTTAAACATGGTAGTTAATTTTTCTTCTAAGGACATATTAACGAAAAACTAAAAAATAAAATTAATTTTGTTATTCTATGATAGTATTAATGCAAAACGATACACCGTAAACCAATGGTTTGTTTCTTTCTCTTGAATGAAAGTCAAACCGAGACTCGCTTTCCTTGTAAGGAATAGGGAACTCATTCCTCTCATCTTATCTTGCTCCGGAAAGTTAGAAAATTACGGAACGATAGGAATAATCCCTAATGTAATCAAACTCAAGACATACATAAAGTTTTAAGTAGAATTAGCATGACTTATATTTTCATACGAATTTCATCACCCTTATTCGGTGGTAAGTACTTTGAAACATTTAAGATATTCGGATAACTAGAGAATATGTTATTCAAGCTATCAAATAATGAGTTTTTGATTAGGAAATACCATTATTACTGGCAAAAAGTGATGAAAGGCAAACTAATATAAATTATCTAGTTATTTTTTAATCAAAATTGAGGAAGGAAAATTGCATGCTCCATTTTCCAGTTAATAAATAGCATTGAATAGATAGTTCCCTCATCTACAAAGTAATTATTATATTTCATTCAAGTACATTGCTACTAATTAAGATTTCAAAGAAAGTTGAAAAATATATAGATCACTATTTGGGTTTTCACTGGTTTAGAGGAACACTACAACATTGTCAATCTAGTGGAGCATAGTTATTTATTTCGAACAAGACATTAATGTAATAGATGTCTAATTCGTCGGGAGCTCAATGATTTTATCTTGATAGTAACCCAGATAATTTCTCTCTTTGTCATTGAGATAAAATTTAGTTTTCCAACTATACACACTAATGGGTTAATGAAAGTCCGTGCACTATTTCTTATTAAACCATAGTGGTGTCAATACACTACTTGTAACGCTAATATGTATGACACTATCAATTGTACCATTTAAATAGAACGGAATGTACGTTGATTGTTTAACTATGTGTATGGATGTGTGCCATGCACAATGGATAAATCTTATGTGTGCAAGGTACCTACACAATGACAATAACAATAGGATTAAATGTGTTCTCTGACGAATATAAGGTAAGAAACTAATATCTACAAGGACTTATTGCCCCTATTATAAACATATGTTCACCGATATGAAATAAAAGACTCCTTCAAGTCAAAAAATTTATGTGGTTTTTAGAATGATCCAAAATAAATAAAGTAATCTGATTTAAAGACTACTTCAAGTAAAAGGTTTATGTGCTCTGGAACGCCTTAAATAATGAAGTAATTATTAATAACTTGAAATTACATTGAAGTCAAGAGTTGAAGTTTCAAGAGTTACTTAGTTTAAATAATGAGTTTTATGTTTTGAATTAAATTAATAAACATGAAGTCCTTTAAATGTTGAAAGACTTATAACATAAAGTAAGTTATATCTTCTGGCTATGACATGAACAAAAGTCCTTGAATGATCAAAGCAAAAAAATATATAGTAAACATGGATAAGTTATTTGAACTTGTTAAAGCCGTAGAACATTATTTCATGCAAATAGGTTTTATAAATACTAAATTCAATTGGTTTGACACAATAGATAAGGTATGTAGGCCCTATTAAGTTATTTAAAATATTGTGATAAAAGTCTCACAATAAAATTACTCATAGAATACCACATATTCATGGTATAGTCTAGAGTGTTGAAATCAATTCCTTTTGGAATTATTGATTTTGGATACTTAAATCTATAAACCTCAACATCTGTCATAGTTTGAAATTGAGTATGTCTTGTATATACTCAAAATAATCAACCTAGAAGGTTGATAAGACACCATCATGATTATGGAATATGATGACTCCCTTTAAGTCTTAAAATTGAAGTTTTGAATTTGTTAAAAGTCTTATGAAGAATGATATTAACAAACTAAACTCAGGAACTGTCAATGTATCTTGTAATTGCTACTCTACATGCTAAGTAATTATAGAAGAGTCTTTAATTACAAAAGGCAAGTGGGAGCATTTTTAGATCTGAAAGAGATAAAAATACAAAATACATAACCTTCTAAACACACTAGTGAATATCATATCGAGGCTTTAAATGTTAAACCTTATAATGATATAATTTTCGTTCATAGATCCGCAAGGATACCTCAAATACTTGATTGATAAATGTTATATCAATATTGAGGAATATGAGTCACAGGATCATAGTGAACCTGTTAATCATTAAAGATGCATTATTGAATTTTGAATTTGGTATCATGGTGAAACCATTAAGATGCATTGTTGAATTTTGAATTTGATTAATGACTCAAACTATGAATGTTAAGATGCTGTCCATAAAGATAATCATTTTTGGAACTTGATTGATCTTTAACTAAATGATTAGACTGTGAAGTTAAAATGAGTTTCATCAAAGAGAAGAAAAACCCAAATGGTTTGGTTCTTGGTTCAAACTCATAAGGACAATGTGTTACACATATTTAATACATGCATTATGATAAGATTTTTAATCATACTCAAGCAATTGATTGTGATTAAATATTCTTTCTATGCGCATTAATTATATAAAGATGGTTGATTGTCATACTAGTGTTCACATTGATGAAATATGACAATGGAATGTCAAAACTATTCCTTGATTGATTACTATTGCAAGGACGGTTAGTAATTAAAGTATAATATGAATTCATTAAATCTTTATGAAGTACAAGTGACAAGAATTCAAGTATGGATTATTGCAAGCATCTAGGAGGATAATCTTATGTTTATTGTTAAATAAAGATAACTCTTGAGTATTCCTAAAAGCTAGTGGGAGTATTATGTTCAGGTTTCCTTCACCTAAAAGATTTAGGAAATAAAACATACAACCTTGAAATAATATGTCTATTGCTATAAACATATGCAGTATATAAGTCTAACACAACATGACATACCATTTAGAAAGTCTAAATGGATGCACATCTTTTGATAACATAAAACATGAATGAAATCTTAAGTTAGACTAAAGGATTTATTATGTATATTATATTGTGTAGAGGAATAGTTGTATTATGTATGAATGCAAGATGCTTTGACAACATTGGTATTTAATCAAAAGTTATTAGATAATAATTGAATTGAATATTTTAATGGAATATGTTTGGATTTGGAATCTCTTAGATTATGATTGTCCATATAATGAAAATTAAGGATATATATTGCAACAATTTGTTGTGCAATTAACCAATAAACTTGGAGTTCATGAGGTGCCAAACATTAAGAAGAGAATATTCATTGTTTACGGATTTTAAAAGCATAGGGTTGTTTGTGTACACGGATGCTAAATCGAATTGAGATGACACTCAATACTAGTCATGGTATGATTTCATTTTTGATGATGACCATGTGGACTAGTTGTGCTCAACTGAGAGCATAGTTGCATTATACATTAAAGAATAAGAATACTTTACACTTTTAGAAGCTGCGAAAGATGATTGTTGTCAATAGTTGATGTCACACACCTTATGAGATATAGTGTGTTAATATTGAGATATGTGTATAAACAAACAATCATCATAGATATTCAAGAACTTCATTAATTGAATTCTTGAAATAAGTATTCTCAAAATTCCTAAAGATCAAAGCTAGTTGGAATTAATGAAATCTATGCCTTGTCAGCAAGTACGATCGTCGTATCTTGAGGCATGATTCGTCAACTAGAATTATCATGCATTTGATCTATTTAGTATTTGGATAAGGGATGTTTAGACAATGTTATTAATGATAGTGATAAGTGGTATGTGGTTATATTTAATATAAATTGTGTCCTATATTTGCATGTTTAATCCGTAAATAATACTTATTAATCTAAATTAGTCTATTGTCGATCAACAATATGGGAATATTATTGAACTAAGACAAATCTGAGTGATTGGTGATATATTAGATATTAAAGGATGTGTCCGCCAAACTCACATGATAATCATAAGATGAATATCAGACTTCCCCAACTAACAAGATTATTACTTTATGGATCGGCGTCATTAAGTGAATCTTGTAAGTGATTTTGATTTACTAAATCCTTAGACTTGATATGCAAGTAGGTCTTGCATGTGTGGATAATCCTTCTTGATGTAGTTTAAGTTATCCTGAATAAGGTAGCTAATAAGGGTTATTTTCAGAAGTGATTGTGAAGCATGGTGACTTAACACTTGTAGTCAATAAAGAATTTGTTCCTTTAATAGTTGAAGTACGATGCCACTGGGCCCCTCGTAGGGTTAATCAGATGTATGTGTGGCCGCACCCAAAAACTCAGGTATATATGTCTCAATGATTTTTGGTAATCTTGATTAATCATATATACGAGAAACAGAATTGTTAAATAATGGAATGACTTAGATCCATATCTATTTTTAACACGGTATTGAAAACAAAGGGATTGTGAATACATAAATCATCTATCTGTGACTTTAAAAACCACACCTCGAATATTCTGGAGCATTGGCTTGTTCTAGAACGCTTACCAATGTTATTATATTATTTGGGACATGTCCAAGTGGGAGCTGTTGGATTATGTCCATGTAAAAATAATATATGTCCGGGAATTTATTTGAGCCTACGGGGACGCACGCGTTAATACGTAAAACAATTAATAATAAATATATTAAATGTAATATATTTAAGTGATAAAGCTTAACGAGCGTTAAATGTTAATAAATATTTAATGAGAGTGTATATTATTTCGTATAATAGTTTAATATAAGGACTAATATGCAATTATGGAGAAAAAGAAAGTATGGGAATTATTTCTTTTTTCCTTAGCCATTTATTTCCTAATCTCAAGAAGAGGTGGAATAACCTAACTTGCAAGCTAAGTTTAGGAGGCTATAAATAGAGGCTTAGGGTATTTAGTTTTCTCAAAACTTGAAAAACTAAATCCCTAAATTCTCATCTTCTCCCTCCCTTGTGCCGTGCGATCGAACCAAACACCCCTAGGGTTTTGGTTTTTGCGATCGAACCCAAACAACCCTTAAAGGGTTTTTCGTGTTGATTGATTCAAGATCGAAGGCCGTTTGGTGACTTTATCACTACTAGTACTAGCATACTTAATTGTTTGCTAAGAACGTATTGTGTGTGTCGAAGTAGAGAGATCTTACTTTAGATCTTGGGTGATTTTCGCGTGGTATTTAAATTATACACACGTGTATATTCAAGATGATGTATTTGTTAATTAGCTAAAAGTACGCTCTTAACCCTTTGTTAATTACAAATTCTATATGTGTTAGTTATTCCGTTGCTTACTCATGATATATTTAATGGTTAAATAGATGTAAAACCCAACAATTTACTTGTGTTCCTTGATGTGTCGTTGTATAGGTGTTAATTATAGATATTAGGGTTTTACATTTATATTTAGCCGACTAACCTAAAGACAACACTTTTCAACGGCAAAGTAAGCCCGGGTCATTATGTAGCTTTGTTTCTATCGGTAAGTAGGTTTGAACACTAAGAGTGAGAGTTAACCAATTATCCTATTAGTATTTATTCTATTCTAGATTAGTCTAATTACTGGTTAAACCTATGCTATATACGTTTATCTAATGAGATGGGGGGTTTTTCCATCTAGAGACTGGCACAGGTTTTTTACGTGACAATAACAATTCTAAGCACAATATAAACTAAAGCAAATAACACAAAGCAAGAGAGCAGTACGAGCCAAATGATAGAAAATTGTATTAACCATATTAAATCGAATTAAATGCAGGTTTGATTAATTAGTGCAATGGCTTGCTTATCTCGAAGCGGCATATCATTCTCAAGACTTAGGCGATACTTCTTCCAGAAGACCTAGAACACGAACAATCCCTGTCACGATAACAGCATCCCATAAAGCAGTGGGATCCTGTTAAGAAACCCTAGCCCATCGAGACTTTACCCACTTATTGCTTGATGTTGAATCATACACCGGTAGTCCACCACCAAAATCAATTACCAATTAACTAAGAACAATACTGGTTGAACAATTATCGGGTCACCTGCCGGTCCACCTAAGCTCATAATCAAAAGGGAAGGACAAGGTGTCATTTGTGATCCTATTGGTCTGGGCAAAGTGGAAAACACACAGGGAGAGCAATCCCGCATCTAGGTTACTGTTAAGTCTCCCTAGACCCATTGAATGAAAAGGTCCTATGTACAAGCACATAACAAGTATAAAGGCGATAAACAAATAATTAAAAACAACAACAATTAAATTAAGCAAAGCCGGATTAAATCAAACCAAACATTATAATCTTCATTAATATGGCTAATACCCGAGGGTATTAGACCACAATCATTGTCAATATTACAAGCGTGATCAAACAATTAAGAAAATCGAATGATTAAGAAAGTAAGAATTACACGATGTTCTTCTTGAATTAGGTTTGGGTGCTACGACCCATTGGCTGGCTTTTCTTTGGCTTGAGAAATTTTAACTTCAGAATATGTTTATACGAAATATGTTTTTGCACACTGAAACTCGTATTTGAGTCTCGTATTTATAGTGTCTGAAAATCCCTGGATACGCCGTATCGAGAGTAGTGGATACGGCGTATAGGGTTAATTTCCTTGAAGTCCGCGATAAGATCAAATCAATCAAGATTAATTACCATCAATCATAATAAATGCGAATCTTTGACTGAGACACACTGTGGCATACGGCGTATTGGAGATAGTGATAGTTGTAATATTAAAAAAAAATAGATGGAAAATTAAAAACGAGAAAAGTAAAAAAAAAAAAAGAAAAGGATATATAATTTTATCCTAAAGACATAAAGAAGAAAAAACATACAAGAAGACCAAACACAAGAGATCGAACAACGTCCTCTACTCGCAACACCTCTCCCACCCGACCGTCACCATCCCCCACTCCCCACCCCGCGCATCCCCCCACACCGACAGAACCCCTACCAGGCATCCGCCCAAGCACCAAACCTAGTAATCAAATATCACGATCGCAGTCGCAGCACCGAACATATCAATCCAAGATAGCACGGCGAAATAGATGCCTGTAGCATACTTTCTTCCTAATTCTTCGATAAAAGCTCCCGAAATGGTGCCTTTTTACGTTTTCACACAAGTGACACCATCAAAACTGCAATATCAAACTTTAAGCAATTAAGTACCAATATCTTGCAATAATTAAACAAAAGTGGGTAAAACATATGGGATAAATGATAGTAAAATATGACGTTATTTGATGATATCAAATATCCCCCTGCTTGAATCCTACTTATCCTCAAGTAGACCTTAGAAAGATTTTGAGAATGTATCCAGTCGAGGTTAAGGATTTTCGTATTATTTTTCTTTGTTCCAGATCACCTGTACAAAACCAAGCTCCTCACGAAATATGGAAATGAAAATCACTCAGATCACTCAACTAATCTAGGGTGTATCATTTTTGGTACACTCATAAGCTCAGTCGTGATTAGCTTCGTATCATAGGCTTGGCAAGGATACACATCTCCACCTCTAAAGCTAAGGAGTAACAAGTCAAAAGGTAAATTGGGTTTTTATAAGAAGGCTTGGGTTTTAGTCATTCTCATTGAGATGTAGAATGACTAGCTGTGTGGACTTCTGACTTTCACCAAGTTCGTCTTCCAAGCACAGCAGCTAAGACAGCATACACACCCGAATAACCACTGATAAACACACTGCGAAGAAACCCCCACCAAAAAATTATCCCATTCGAGTGATCCTAAGGATAACTTTCCCAGGAAAGGGAAGTAAAATGTTATGTTAAATAAAAATCACAAACAAATATATTAAACCAACAAATAAGGTGCGGTTGTAGTGTAACTTTTCCCCGACCGTCCCCATGATGTAGACTTAAATATAAAACAAACGTCTCGATCAAGACATGACAATGACAACCTAAAGTTTGACGTTTCCCATAAAGATGGTCAACTTCCCTTACAACCCTAAAACTTTAACATACTTTACAACAATTCAAGTGGTGATATCGGCCACTTTACAAAACTTTACATCGTCGATCCTTTCAAATAATTTCTTCGGTATAGGCTCAATGAATCAACTATCTTTCATCATTCTTTTTTTTGTTTGCTTGCTAATACATATATCCAATCTCGTGTAAATCACCTTCTGTCACTATCATCGTAATAATTGTCGCTCGAGGTTGATCTTCCTTATAAATTTTCCTAGTCATTCGACATAATACATAATTGCCGAAAGTAGCCAAAATATACTGAGCTACAACAAAACACCCCCATTGCATTGTGCATTTTCCCGCGACCCATTACAGATAAGAGAAATTTTCACTTTGACACAGGAACTACATAACTTTACACAAAAGCAACTAGCAACATCGATCAAATAGGCTTTAATCTATACGGTAGGCTAAGGTGTAAAGGCGAAACGAAACAATTTTTTATTGGTGTGGAAAAAGAAAGGAATGGCTCAGCAGGGTTGTTTCGAATGGTTATCATACTCTAAAAATGAGAGTAAGCAAAAGGGTTACACAGGGTTTAACTAACCAGTGTAGCTAGTTAATAATACGACATGTAAAGGCTTTTTGGTTTAATCCTAGAAATTTACCAGTCAAGCATGTTACTCCATCTAAATCCATAGTACTTATTATTGAGGTCTTGAGTAATATATCAGGCCAAGTTCTAAAGTCTACTACATCACCGGCACACTCATATTTTTGTAGAATTTTAGTAAGCAAATGGAAACGGATAGGCCTAAATCCAGCCACAAAAATAGATAAGGGATATAGTGTGCTAGGTAATGTAACTAGTGAATTTATCACACAAAAAGTCATGCTAAAAAATTAAAATATGATCCATTTTAAGCATGTATAGGCATTTTTATTTTGTTAAAATGAGGACCAGGTACTTTCGAGGTGGAATACTCCAACCCCCCCCACTTAAATTATTCACGGACCTCGGAATAAACCAAAAAGTTCAATAATATGGGAGAAAGAATGAATAAACGAGGAAACATCCCTGATAGTATGCTCCGAATGGTTTCCTATTTTTAGTGTTATGAGCAAAAAAGAATGTTGACGAGGCTTTTAAAAGAATGCCCAATAGAAGTCAACACGAGGTATTTTCCAACTAAACATACAAAGTCGATTCGATTTACAGCCAAGGGTCCCTGCATAAAAGTTAGAGAGACGTTCGAGCAAATTCATGCTTTTCCCACTATCTTCCTACAGAAACAAGCAAACTAATTAAACAGCACAAAGCGAATAACTGTACATGTTACAAAAACACGTATCCCAACCCCTAGGATACGCTGTATGTAAGTTTGAGAGACAAACTCAAATTAAAATTAAAAATCAAAACAATTTAAATGTGACAAACAATTAAAAACGTAACGGGATGTCTCCCGGGTAGAACTTTTGTTTCAATCAGCCGGTCTTTAAGCGTTCGACATTTTCTTCTCTTCAAATTTGGCTCGTGTCACAGTCCACACCTTCGTACCTTATTTGCGGAAGATACAAGGTATATACTAGACCACTCCGAACATGTTGAGACCCAAGAGTTGTGTTCGAGGCCTCGAACTTCCAAAAATTCTTCTTATATGCCCTCCGACTGCGTATTTGATCACCTTGAATTTGTCCATCTCGCACATTCTTACGTTTGGTTATTATCATAACTTATTGTGGTGCGTCATTTTGAATCAAAGTTTCGTGGTCTATTAAGTGACTCTCTACGCTCCATTTGGTTTTTCGACACCACATTGTATTATCATTCTGGTGGTGATCGAAGAATGGACGATGGTCTCCATTATTGCATTCGTCATCACTTGATTCTTCATCATAATCGAGTTTATCATTATCGTATCCTTTCTCCCAAAAATTCCAAAGTGCATTTTTAGTTGCACTACTCAACTTCCAATGGTTTTTAAATTTCAAGGTCAACCAATTCATGAATCTTAAGTGACATTCCATAACCTTAGCATCATTGAATTACAGCACGGATAAGTATGGATAGTAATTTGTAAAAGAATTTGTCAACTATTTCTACCCATGAAGTAATCTTTGAATTCCATTCGTGCACCCACCATCGATGCGCTTTCCCAGTCAGAGAGTATGGAAACCAGGAACGCAAAATTGTTAATGTTGACGTCAAGGGTCTTAGCAAGATCCAATAAATTAAGGAAACTAGTACTAGGTCAACCTCGCGTCATCGGTATCGGTTCCATCATAAGCGTTATTTTCATATTTCATAATTATTCCAAGTGCTGAGTTCATATTAACACTCTGTGTCGATTTTTTGCTCAGCAGGATGATGGGTTGGAAAGGCGGGTAAGGTTGTTATTGCCCATCAGTTCTGCATTGGCAATCTCTTTCGTCAAATGATTTTCCAAGAAAGAGCACAAAAGAACAGTAGTATGTGTTATGAAAGCGAACACATAAAGAAATAAACAGAAATCGTTTACGAAAACTGGTACTGTATCATGAGACAGATACTGCCTATTCTATTGAATTAGAATACGCCGTATGAGCTATTGAATAGCGCTCCGCCATATAGAGCATTTATGAAAACGTCGTATTATCGAGAACAGATACGTCGTTTAGTACAGAAAAACTCAATACGTTGTCCTGATCAAAAAAAAAGTTTTGATACGACGTATCCATGGTGGATACGCGTATCATGTGATCATCAGAACAGAATTCTATATAAAAACAATTAAATGTGATAAATTTAAAGCAAACAATTTAAATGCAGATAAATACAAACAGAATTTAAATAATTAAATTAAACAATTAGAAATTAGAATTAATAATTATACACTAAACAAGTTAAAGATTAGAAATACTAAAAAGAAAAAAATAAACTACTCAACTCTATAACTGCCCCGGCAGAGACGGCGTTAAAAACCTTGATGTGTTCGTTGTATAGGTTGTTAATTAAGAAATCATGGTATTTTACATTTATTAGCCGACTAACCTAAAGACAACACTTTAAAAACGTGCAGAGTACCCGGTCAAGATGTAGTTCACGATAAGTATTGGTGTCGAACACCTAAAGTGATGTCAACCAATATCCTATTAGTATTTATCTATTCTATATTAGGTATCTTATGGTGAGGGGGATTTACAGTTGATGTTATGATGTGTTTTTTACTAATTACTGGATAAACTATTGCAATATAATTTATCGAATAGGGGAGGAAGATGGGGGGTTTTCATCAGCTGAGAGACTGCACAGGTTTTAACTGGTGACAAATAACAATCTAGAGCACAATTTAAAAACTAAAGCAAATATACACAAAGGAAAATAGAGCGGTTACGAGCCAAATGAATAGAAAACTACATGTATTAATCATATTAAATCGAATTTAAATCAGGTTCGATTAATTAGTGCAATGCTTTGCTTAAATCTCGAAGCGGCATATCATTCCTTATGACGTTAGGCGGTACTGGTATCCTCTAAGACCTAGAACACGAACAAACCTGTTCCACGATAACGCATCCCGTGCATAAAGCATCCTATAGTCCTATTATATAATCTATCATAGGAAATAAGCATTGGGATCCGTGTAAGACCCTAGCCCATCGGGACTTTACCCACTTATTGCTTGATGTTGAATCATACACCGGTAGTCCACCACCAAAATCAATTACCAATTAATTAAGAACAATACTGGTTGAACAATTATCGGGTCACCTGCCAGTCCAACTAAGCTCATAATCAAAAGGAAGACAAGCTGTCATTTATGATCCTATTGTCTAGCATATGAAAACGCAACATGGAGAATATACCCCGGCATCTAGGTACTAGGTAAGATCTTCCCTAGACCCCGTTGAATGCAAGGTCGCATGTACAAGCACATAAAACAATTATAAGGCGATAAACATCATTAAACACAACGATAAATTAATGAAAGCCCGATTAAATCACACAAACCATACATTATATTCTTCCAATTAATATGGCTAATACCCAGGGTATTGCCGACAATCATTGTCATTATTACCAGCGTGATCAACCAATTAAAGAACATCAGAAATGATTTAAGAAAGTAAGAAATACACGATGTATCCTAAGGAATTTTGGTTTGGTGCACGACCTTGCTGCTTATCTTGGCCTGGAGAAATCGAACTTCAGAAGTAAGTTATACAGAGAATATGTTTTAGCACCACTGAAAGACTCGTAATTGATTCTCGTTATTAATAGTAGTCAAAAAATCCCTGGATACGACCGTATTCGATAGTAGTGGATACGACGTTATAGGGTTATGTCCTTGAAGTCCGCGATAAGAATAAATACAATCAAATTAATTAGTCATCAATCATAATAAATACGAATCTTTGATGATGAACCCAGCTGTGCATACGGCGTATGTAGAGTATGAATACTCCGATCGGGAATTGATCAAACGCGATTTTGTGATAGCTGGCGCAGATACACGTATCTCCTTGTTGTATACGCGTATTGGATGTAGTTTGAGACTTTCTTCAAACTGTCTTACGTTAAGCTTCATAATTGCGCCTTTTGCTTCTACTTCACCAGTGACTCCATCAATTACTAGCGAATATCAAACTTTAAGCCATTAAGATACTAATAAACATTGTCCAATAATTAAACAAAATGGGTAAAACAAATGGATAAATGATAGAAAAAATATGACGTTATTTGATGATATATTCTTACAATTACTGTAAACTCCACAACCATTCCTGATGTAAACACGAAACACCTTATTCTTATCCGTCTAGCTTTAAGTCGAATAGTTCGGTTTTCTTGGAATGAGTTAGAGGTTTTTGAGAATCTTTTAGGTTCGAACCGACCAAATGGGAAATGAGAGGGGAGAGATTTTAGGGTTTAAGATTGATAGACTATTGAAGCAGATTAGAATGCAAGTTTGTGTATAGCTAACATCGGATAATCCAAAAACAATTTGGGTAAACATATGTAGCAAATTATGACAACCTAGTCAAACTTACATCCCCATATGGGATTTCGACCAACGATAAAACCCAAAGGTTATGGATTTGGATTATTAATACCTTATATAAAAAGAAATTGACATATTTTATAATAAACTTATGCTTTGGTTAATTACCCCGTTTTAAACACATCTATGAGTAGGTTACCGAATTCTCATTTCTTTTCAATTCCATTTCAATGCGTCAACTTTATTTCTCATTTCCGCTTTACGTGTTCCTTTTAGTAGTGCACCATTGTGACCCTTAAAAGGTAGATGTGGATGGTTTATTAATTAGCACTGACCGTAGATCATGCCAATTTGAAAATACTATCGTCGCATATTTGGTCTAACACAAATAAAGGAAGAATACCTTGTGATGTACTTGTAGTGCCCGTTCTTTGGTTTCGTCAAATTGAGTTCATGTGGGTACATCGACTACAACATGGCCTGTTGGAGATTATTTTGTGTCATGAATAATAAAAAGTATCTAGAAATATAGAACCCTTAAGTATATATGCTGAGATTTACGAGAATAATTTATATCGTTTTACGATATAAAACATTCATAAGTATAACTTAGTTGGTCGTATTTAGTCATAATTGATTAATGATATTTTAATGTGAGATGGAGTTAACTTGGAACGAGAAAGAGCTCGGAGTAAACTCTTGAAGGATAGGGCTCTTTACACATATTATAAGTTAGCAATGTATCATACGCGTTAATCTCATTACCAAGGGGGTGATCAAAATCTATTTCTCGATCATTTACCTGTCGAATACATACTAAAAGAAAAATGGTAGATATGATTCTTCAAACTTAGTTTGATATCACGAGCATGATACGTAGACAAAAACGACCTGAAGTAAAATTCTTATCTTAATAGCCTTGATTGAGTTTTTATCAGTTAAAATTATTTCTTATATTAGTCGTAAATTTGCGGTGGATCAAAAATGTTTTCGATGAATTGTAACAAGATCATTTAATGTTATAACACAATCATAAATGGTCCTCACACACCACTTTATCTTGCACACTTGTCAAACCAAAGAATCTGGTCTTGTTTGGTTCATTTTTCCAAGTTACAATTAAATGAACGAACATGAACAAAGATCCAATCGAGTTTCGACCGAATTCGTGTAATAGTCCCTGTAAGAACTAACTCACCAAAAAACTTATTTCTTATTTTTCTAATTTTGGGTACAAAATATTTTTCTTGTACAAAACATCTATACTTATTAATGTGTTGCAAAAAAGGCCTACAAGGCCTATAATCGGACGCATGGCGCTACTCTAACTTACTGTACTACTGGGTCACCAACCTTTCTATGGCCGATTAATCGGTCAAAAAATAGTCAACCATGGTTAACGGCGGTCAAAAACAATCAATGGTGGTCAAAAAATTGATGGAAACAAGCAATTCTTGCTAAAATAACCCAAAATCACCGAAACAAGTTTAATTCACTTATGTTAGTTTATATACTATAAGTTGGTTTATTAAAGAGAAAATATTTTCGAAAATACATAAAACTTGCGAAGAATAGCAATCTTAATAGATCCCGCATAGACCGAGTTACAAGCTACAAATGGAGTCCCGAACCGCCCGAAACTACGCGATTTTGCGATGTTTTTGCAACCTTAGCTTATTACAATCACGTATAGCCTATTCTTTAACTTAATAAACTCTTTAAAAAAAGGTGTAAAATGATATTTATTAAAAATGGTAATAAAAGTCTACTATTAAATTAATAGTTTAAAATTTTTTTAACCCTTTAATTTTTATCATTTTTTTGTTTATAAACCATCGTTTTTCTCAATAACTACAAATTGAACTCGTAAGTATTGCATTCGAGATCACACCAAAACTACAAGTTCGGATGTAATAATTTATTTTTCGCGATTACACCGCGTTTGCAGCGGATAATCACTCATATAGAAAACAATGGGAACTAAACCATCCAAAAAGTCTAAAAGTCTCACTCTCCCTTTTTAAAAATTTTCAAAGTCTCCCTCCCATATTTTCTCAAAAATCAAATCCCTACACTTCTATATCCTTCTAATTTTCGCTTCTCGATTTGAGATCAATGTAGACCCAAAATTTAGTAGAGACCCAATGAACAAATTCTAGCCACTCATTTTTTTTATCAAAAAAAAAAACCCCTTTGCACCTTCTATTTAAACATAAAATATCTTTGCAAACGGTAAATCGTCAAAGAAAGAAGAAGTAATAGATAAGAAAGGGTGAGAAGAGAAGAGGAGATGAATCGACAAAAAATACACCATCCGACGAGAAATTAAATTATTTTTCTATATAAGGGACTCTATAATAGTTTCGACGAATTTTTTTATCGATATTTTGTTAGTTACGTCTGGAAAAATCACATGTGATTTGTATTGTATCACAAATCACCAATAATTGTATCACAAAATCAAACAAACATTGTGATTTGTGGATAACAAATCACATGTGATTTTTCCAGACGTAACTGAAAAAAATTCTAAAAATAATCGTCGAATTTCCCTTCTATAGAAAGATGATTTAGTTCTCGTCGTCATGGTATGTTTCGTTTTGCGTAACGATTCCCCATCCTTGGCCAATCCCTCCTCCTAAGGAGGAGGAGAACACCTTACATCTCTTACACTTTGGACCCTAACCACCCTTGTATCCATGGTTTTGTTTAAGTTGTTTCAACATTACTAGTGACTAAGTATAAAGGAAGCAAAATGTAAGTCCATCAACTTCTTTACCAGTTGCAAGTAAACAAAACACTCACTCCGACTCTCATCTAAACCCCCTTACCTACGAACTCAAATTACTCACTCCAAATAAATCTATCTTTTGATTTTAACAAAGTTACAAGTGTACAGTGTTGGTATTAAGTGATAGTCTAAGTAGTTCAAAGTGTTTTGAAAGCTTGGTTGGTAATTTATAAAGGGTTCATAACAAAAAGAAAACTAGTGTTCGAATTTGGGTTTGATTTCTATGGGTATTATCTGTGTTCTTCATTTCCTACACTCATCTAGGTCTACTTAAACCTAAACTTTCTAATTATTCATTTACATATTTTATATACTTGTTATTATGTTAATCACCACCTAGGGTTTGTTTTTATGGTTTATAAAACATAATAAGCATGATCATGGATTCGAATATATAATTATCTATGGTGAAATGATATTTAAAATGAAAGGACACACTTATAATAAATGTTGGTTATTTAAACATCTTATGATATAAATTAAATTGTAAAAGCTTATTATCAAGTTTATGTACAAATTATCAAGAGGACTTGGTAACTGGACAAGAGTTAAGGACATGAAATATGAGGACCCTAAATATGTAATAGATGTGGTATAAATTAATGTAGAGGACTTGTACAAACTAATCAAGTTATAAATTATAAAACTTGTTTATATATAATAAATACATATGCGGACTATTTTAAGCTTCTGTGTAAAATTCGGATTTTATAAAATTCATGAAACCTACTACAATAAATAGTACTCTTCATGATTATTGATAAGCATATAAAGAACTTCAAAAAACGAAGCTAAAACAAGAAGATATGATATTAACAAGAATACATAACTTCATTATTTAAAAGTGTTTTTATAAAACTAATTTTATAAACACTAGCACATTTCACATCTGATTAAAAATAAAGTATATTTTTTAATGAAAGTACCATATAATGAGGATGCAAAACAATAATAACGAACTTGAAAAACCAAGCTATAACGAAGAAGTTAGATATTTATAAAAAAGGGGTTATTTTTATTTTTTATTTTACGATATTAAATTATAGAGAAAGGGTTTTTTTATAAAAGTTATTATAAAAAATAGTTACTGTTTCAGATCTGAGAAAAATGTACAAATATTTTATGATGATAGATCATCTCAATAGGAAACCTTACATATAAAGAACACGCGGAATTAAAATGAGTAAGTTATGAGTTTTTAGATATTTCAGATAAATAGAAACTACAAAAACTAACTTATTTTTATAAATATTTTTTTGTAATTTTTATAAGAATGTAACATTCTGATGAAAATATAAAAAGTGGTTTACGAGAGTTTTCGGGTCAATTTGGACTATAAAAACGTTAAGAAATATTGAAGTAACATTTATATAATATTTATATACGTCTTTAACTTTATAAATATTATTTCATAAAACAATTAAACCATTTATATAATATCATTACATAAACAATGAAAATACTAAATCGAGTATTATTAGCAAATAATCGATTGTTGGGTAAGGATAATATTTTTAGTCTACGAGACAGATATGCTGACATTTATTTAACCAATACGATGTAAATATCATTTTGACTTTTTAAATTAAACAAAAACTAATAGGTGGTGATGTAACTCTATAACTTACGATGTTGTATTTATATTAAATACATTATACTTATACGACCTATAATTAATTAGGTTGCATTCCGGATCGTTTGCGACGATTACTTTGTTGATTTTGCGATAGTCACTACTTTCACTAGAGGTGAGTTTATAGCCCCTCTTTCACTTGTTTTACATTTACTTTACAAATCTCGGGGGAGAATACGTGCTCGCTACAACTTGTTTACATATTCATGTACAATCTCATTTGCATACTCCTTATACATACTTGATTCGTAACTTGGTTACAATACATCGTTTAACATACTCATTACAAACTCGTTACAAGTTTGTTATACACTCATTTTCATATCTCACGGTAAGATACAATACTAGTTTACACTTATGGACGCAACAATTATACTTTACTTTTATGATTATACGAATTTAGCTTAATTGCATGGATACCTGTTAATTACTCAATGTAATACGCGAATGTATAAATATATCCTATTCAGGTGATATCGATCACTGGTAGCGAATAACCAAGCCAACGAACGTTAAACCATGTCGGAGCACGACTGGCTTGGAGCCTCAAGACCATCACAACATACTCAAGAACTCTTACTATGCCTTGAATAAAGTGACATACATATAAGTCTACGCCACAGTTTCATGAACTTAGAGAACAATCATAATCACTCCATGGTGACTATTGTATTGGATACAAATGTCATTGCATACATTTACAAAAGCTTTGGTCCAACTAACTTAACTTTTCTTGTGACCATTGTCTATCGTACAATAGTCATCACACATCATGATTAAAATACATTTCATACATACATTTTTGGTGTCCTATTATAAGGATTGAAATGAGTCATACACGCTTGTAACAACTCCTTTGATTTCAAACATTCATACCTACATATTGTGACTATTATAAGATTGAAATGGTCATATACGCTTTGTAATCTTTTGATTTTGACAATTCATAACATACATTTTTGATGTCTTATTATAATGAATGAAAATGATCATATACTCTTTACAAATCTTGATGTGCAACGCTTCTTACATTTACATAAACAGTATGACTTCACCAACTTTATGTTGGAACACTTTTAAGCATGTTTTGATCAGGTGAATTAGATGCTTGGATTATTTGATATGCATTTTAGTCTAAACAATACAAGATCCTTTTCAAACGACATGTTTAAAGGCCGTTCCCGATATCTCGTCGTATCTTGTGCAAAGTACTCATGAAGTAACGCTTCCGGACATATTTCTTCTGCTGCGACCCAATTTGACAGAGGTGTGACAACTTGAGTTACTGTACTAATTACAATACTAGTAAAGTAAGTAAATATTATTTGAAAAATAGGGAAATATTAGTCACAACAACAGTCCTATATACAGATTAAGAATCGAAATTGTATATCCGGTAGGCCAAGCGTCGGAAAAGCTGCAGAGTTAGAAAAGAGAAGAAAATTGTGCAGATTCGCGTCGAACGCTTAGAATTACTGATAGAGAGATAACGGTACAGAAGACATCTTATTCAAAAATTCATATTCAACCTGTCTTTGCCCGCAATACAACAACAGAGAGCGGAGCTCGAGATGAAACTGAAAATCAAAGAGCGATAATAACTTAGATTATTTAGTTTAAGTATTTAATTTTTATTTCATTTTGTTTATGTTATTGAATAATTAGTTTTAGTATTTTATTTATTATGTAATGTATTATTATTAATGAAAAATTTAATTTGGTTGTTTAAAAAAATTGAAAAAAAAAAATTAAGTCGCCTTAAAGTGGCAAAATGTCGCATGTAGGATTGACCGAAAGAAGAGAACAAAAGCGGCAGAGGGAAAAAGTAGATCGTTGGAAGGTCCGTATGTAGTGTATAGCCTTAAATACAAGATCTTTAGCCAGACACTTTATAACTTATATGTTTAGGATTTTACGCTTGCCGCAACACAATAATTTTTTTCTTTCATTAAACTAACTAATGGATCATTTATCACAAGTACCATAATTTGAGTTGAACGATTAAAAGTTATATTTTCATAGTAGTTCCTATTTACAATACTTGGAACATGGATATAGTACCTATTTTACATGACTATATTTAAAGATCATTGAAATAACCTAAACCTTTTATGTTTGTGAACTTTAATGCAAACTCATTTATAAAACTTAAAAAGACAATTTATAAGATTTTCCAAGGTTGTCCATTTTGTACCTATCTTCTCCGATCAACAACCATGAAGAAAATCTTCATCATCATTTCTATCATCCTTCTCCTCTTGGTGTTACCCAACAAAACAACATCTTGTTTCTTTATTAAGCCCCCCTCCCTCCTCCTCCGCTCCTTGCGCAGCAGCAGCAGGAGGAGCAGCAGCCGGTGAACTCTCGGCCTGATGAAAGACCCTACAACGAAGATATTGCTAATCGTGGTGTTCTCTTAATAGCACAATAGTGCCGCTTTGCCTGCCACACAGCCTTAAAGAGAAGATGGAGCGGGACAAACAAATCTGCTGACAAGGATGTCAATGAAGGCCCCACAAAAACATCATCTTAAATAACTAA
The DNA here is from genome assembly GCA_026074375.1 of Tanacetum coccineum. Classification (NCBI taxonomy): domain Eukaryota; kingdom Viridiplantae; phylum Streptophyta; class Magnoliopsida; order Asterales; family Asteraceae; genus Tanacetum; species Tanacetum coccineum. The sequence continues at coordinate 22,496 of BQNB010005836.1, read as the reverse complement.
AAATGGCAGAGGTTACACTTCATCAGGGCATCTGCTCTATTGGAGCAACTCATATTTGCTAAATAAATAAAGGCTTATGTTATTCGTACCCAATGACGGACCCAGGAATATGGCTTGGGGGGGGGGGGGTGTTTGGCAATGACACAAAATGTGGAAGAAAAAATTAAGATAGAAATGATAAATCGAGTATTTTTAGTTAGAGATAAGGATTTATAAGATTTTAAAGTGTTGAATTTGGGTTTTAGCACTTGCAGTGTGAGGGCAATTTGAATCTCGAGTGGGGTCAACTTTCGAAAAAAAGTCAAAATTAAATTACACTAAATTGGGGGCACTTGCCCCCATATTTAAACAATAGATCCGTCTCTGTTCGTACACCCCCCCCTAAAAAGCCATCCGTACCCTCTCATGTTTTTTCCCGTTTTTTTCACATATTTTTTTATTTTTTTATTTTTATAATTTTGTATATGTTATAAAAATGTGACACGGAAAATACGGAATGAAAATTATAAAGTTTAACAAGTCAAAAGCATGAAACTGTCAAAAAATACGAAACAGAACCTGAAATAAAACTGCGTTATACTGTAAAAAAGGGTACAAAAAAAATCTTTTGTACTTTTTTATACTTTCTGGCTGGCCAAGGATACCAATAGTAGCACCCATAAATAAAACTGTTTGTGAGACAAGGGAGTGTACTTTGTCTTTGTATTTACTTTGTTTGGTTACATAAGTAGTGTACTATTTGGGGTTACTAAATTAACTTACAATTTGACTACTAGTAAATAAATAAAATTACTGAAGGTTTCAGGGAAATTGCTACAACAACTATCATTCATTCTGCTTAATGTTATTACATAGCAGTTTGCATCTCAGGATTACAATTTGAGTATAAGCATAACAATATGTATCTAACAAGATTCGCGTCTCTAACACATTGCGTATTTTAGCGATGTACTAATTACAATACTTTTACAAAAATGGGTAATGCAGAATTAATATAAATCAAGCAACTTTAACTTTCAAGAAAATTTGGAAACTAAACTTTTAACCAACTTAATCTTTGTTTACAGTTTTAAGTTACTAGTAATTTTTTTGGAACATTCGAAAATGTTGGTATAAACTCTATCACCACCTAAATCTTCACCAGAAGCACCAGTTGCAACTCTTAATACATCTTCAAGGAGTTGAAAGTTGCCCAAATTGTCAACATGGGTCCCGCTCTCAGTTCCTCGCCCCTCGAGGAGATTTATGGGCGGTTTATGTTCGTACTCTCTAGCGTACGTTTTAATCCCCGAGATATTAAACCTTGTTTTCCCTCGCCACCCTTTTGCACACATGAAACCCGCGCTTAATGACGGGCATGGTTTTCATCACCATCTCCCGTGTAAACACCGTCCTTTTAAAACAAAAATGCTGGTTCGTGTCCCGCTGTGTTGTCTATTTGGAAGGGAATGTAGCATTCGGTTTGGGGTGTGAGTTTGTAGACGTATGCTCGTTCAGTAAGGATGCCCACGCCTTGCATCGAGTATATCCCCGGCTGTAATCACTTTTGTCCGTAAATATTTGTCATATGGATCACTAGTTTATAAAGTTTCTAGCTGCAATAATGTTACGTTTACAATCACTTTTAGAGCATATAATACCAAGTCGAGCATATGTCCGTTGTTTAATTATCCACTTGCCCATATCATTACAAGTCCTCGTGTTTTGGGTCAGTGTGGGTTGACCCGTAAACACTTTTTTTTGCCTCAGTAATTCCAGTTAGAGTTTAGACGAATTTCAACCAGTTCGACCCATTTGACGTTTTGAGTAAGCTGCTCTTTTTCTTTTACCATATGATCGATTTATAAGATAAAATTTAACAAATATGGAGATATTCTGTTATCCTTTGGTTACATAAGCGGTTTAAAACCTCACAAGGTACACATCTTGAGGGTGGCCATGGAGCCATGTACATCTGAGTCAAAAACTTAACCTCGTCCGTTTAAGTTCAAATTTGTAAATTATGAAAGTGAGCAAATGATTTTAAGCTTGGTGGCTGAAAGGTCTGAGCTTGTGGTTATGGTTGGGCACAGTGCGAGGTTGACCGACTCACGACCAGGTCACCTCCATAAGTACCTATAGTGATTTCGCGCAAGTAATAAAAATAAAAAAATAGTTGATTCCAGTTTTGTTGTTTGGTCTTGTACTTACTAAACTAATCTAAAATTACTTAATTATTTCACTCTAATGCATTTTAAAGTACCAAAAGTAACTACATAAGATAAGCTATAGAAACTTGACATATCTGTATGAGCAGCAAAGCAATATATAAAATGGTGAGCCTTTTGTTTTTTATGAAATGAAATCAGTAGTTTAACCTTTAAACAGTGATTGTAGTTATGAAATGAGACGAATGGAATAAAAGTCAATCTGTGATTTCTAAGGAATTTGTGAAAAGTTCCAAGGAGTAAATAAGCATTCTGCATTCTCATGTTGCATAGGCATATCATACTTTACCAAGGTTGGAGTGTATATATAGGATCTGCACTAATTGTTTGAGTCGGTCCATAGTTTACGCAGAATAAGAAATGATAAACATTGTTATTACAAGCAAAATAAAGGATCAATAACATGTATTCATAATTAACCGCATTAGGTTTCCATACCTTTGATACTAGCCCGAACAAGAAATCAAAGTTGCTTAGAGGATTTATCTCCAAGAACCCAAATAGGGTTTATCGAAAAACAATCCAAGAACAAATCTAAAGGAAGAATGTATCACGATCTTGTACACACGCTAGTATCGAGTTAATCCAATCACTAGCTTGATAACACGTAGCGTTTAAATGAACACAAATTAAATTTTTAATTCGTCCGATCAACCCAAGGTAATGGGGACGAATGAAGGACAAAGAGTGATAGGATGTTTAAGGGATTATTTGTCTATCTTCACCGCTCCATATGGGTGTTTATATAGGCACCCTATCCCTAATACTTGGTGAACAACCTAACATCAATTCATTAAATATGCAACATCAATTATGTACATCAGATTCATTACTTTATGTACCATCAATTGTGTAACATCAATTCATTAAATATTTAACATTATGTAACATCAATTATGTAATTATGAACTTGACTTGTCCTATGGTCGTTAGTCTTTTTCCGATAAATACTTAACGACCGTAAACGTTTACGTGTAAAAATAACAAATAAAATCATTTATTAATTGTTTAACTCTTATGAGTGCAATCTCATGATCTTGAGTTCGATCCTAACACACACCTATAATTTAGTCATCCTAAAACTAACATCTCCCACTTGGACATATTATAATAGTGTGATTCACATCGGTTAGTGTCTATTACACGCCGATGCTCTAGTATGATCTCAAGTAAGTCTCCTGGAAAAACCGTTTAATGATTACACATTATTATTATCCTTTTGTTTCTAATACAATGTTTAAATAAGGATATGGATCTTAGTCATTCCTTAATTAACGGGTCCTTATCTCGATTTATCCTGTTGAGCAAGATTACAAATCTTCTTGAAACGTATTCCAAGAAAAATCTTGGGTGTGGCCACACATACATCTTACCAATCCCACGAGGGGGCCAGCTGTATTAAACTTTAAAACATATTTGAAGTAAACAAATCCTTTATTGACTACAAGAAAAACTCATGAATTTTGCAACACTTCTGAAAACAATCCGTATAGCTACCAGTTACGTTTAGCGTTAAATTGCTTCACAAAATGCACTTTATCCATAACAGTTTTCCTGGTATCTCAAGCCCTGAGGATAACCTATATTATGATTTACATAATGACAAGATCCTAAAAGTACAATCACATAGTTTGATAATCTATATTCAAACTCATTAAATAACAAGTGAAATTGGTATGTCAACGCATCAATATACTTTCCAAGTATATTCTAACGCAATACTCAGATTGTCTTAATTCAATAATATTCCCATATCAATAATCCGACAACGGACCTTTTAAGATATATTCATTAATTCAAGGATTTAAAACATGTAAAATAGGATACAAAATTAAATAACAAAATAAACATAACCATCATTTTATTTTATCAAATAATAATGTTTACACATCCATTATCCAAACACTAATCACAGATATGCATGAAACTACTAGCTAAGCGAAGTCCAATTTCCATGCATGTTCGTTAGACCTTTCCTCGAGTAAAGCTTTAGTCAAAAGCATTTCACAGGTTTTTTATCCTGTGTGAACTTTTATCACTTTGATTTCACCACTCTCGCATTGTTCTCAAACATAGTTGTATATCTACCAGAAACATGTCTGGCGCCTTTCATGACTCCATGGTTTCATTGACGAATGTGAATTGCATCAAATTGTCACAAACTATTAATAGTTTATTTAATGAATGGCATCACTCCAAGATCTCCAACAAACTTCCTAATCCAAACGGCTTCCATTGCAGCTTCTACGCAACCATGTACTCAAGATTGCGTGCAAGCATTGCAATGGTTGCCTGCTTTTTGCTCTTCAGTCTACTACCTCTATTGACGACAAAGACAAAACCCGTCTGAGACTTCGTATCCAATCTTTATCGACATTGCCAGGGAACCATCACAGAAACCAGTAACGCTCAAGTTCTGTATCCTGGAATATCCTTTGTAAACACTAAAAACATATCTTTCGTATCCCAGATACTTTAGCAACACCTAAAAAAAAAAAAAACGAAAAAGAAAAAAAAAAAAAAAACAAAATAAACAAAACAAAAAAAATAAATAAAGTAAAAAAAAAAAAAAAAAATAAAAAAAAAAAAAAAGAAAAAAACAAAAAAAAAACAAAATGAAAGAAAAGATGAAAAAGCACCCCCGCCCCAGCCACAAGACCAAAAAAAAAAACCACCTCCCCCAAACCCCTCAACAAAACACCCACCCCTCCCCCACCAGCCCACGCACCCCCCCCCACCGACTAGGCACACACACCAACCCACCCTCCCACACTACCCCGCCCCCGACCCCTCCCCCCACCCATCATCTCCCCCCAGTCCCCCCATGTCACTCCCCCCCAACCACCATCCTCCGCCCCCCACCCCCTAACCCCCCCTCCCACCCCCCCCCCCTCCCACCAGCCCCCCCAGCCCTAACCCCCCCCCCCCCCCTCCCCCCCACCACCCCCAACCCCTCACTCCCCACCTCCCCCCACCCAACCTCCCCACACACCCCCCCTCAGCTTGCCCCCAAACCCCCGCCCACCCCACCGCCCCACCCGCCTCCCCCCACCACCACCCCTCCCCCGCCCCCCCATCCCCCCCCACCCCCCTCCACTCCCACCCCCCCCAACCCCCAAACCCCCCCCAGCCGACTCATAGCCCAACACGTGTCCCCCCCAACCCCCCCCCCCCCCCCCCCCCCCTCCCCCCGCCACCCCCCCCCCCCCCCCCCCCCCCTCCCCCCCACTTCCCCCCCACCCCCCCCCTCCCCCCCACCCATCCCCCCCCCCCATCTCCCCACTCCCCCCCCCCCCCCCCCCTACCTCCACCCCCACCCCCCCACCCCCCCAGACCCGCCCCACCCCCACCCCCCCCCCACCCCCCCCCCCCCCACACCACCCCCCTACCCCCCCCCCCCCACCCCCCCCCCATCCCGTGCAACTATACCCACATAAGACACCAGCCCCAGTGTAGCTATCCTGGGATACTGTTGATAATCGACTTGACCACGTAATTGATCAAAATCCACCGACTTGCCTTGTATGGCCCCTGATCCAGCATACATTATAGATCCTACAGCAAAGCATAAGGTACTTTTTCATGTAAGCTTTATCTCATCTGATGAAGCGCACATTTCATACTCAAATCAATTTGTGACATCCATTAGTATAAAACCTTTCTTAGATGTTTTGGCATACTGAATTTCTTCAATAACTTATCGATGTAATCACTTTGATTAAGGATCCAATCAACCGCAGAGATTCTATCTCAATATATCTTAATTCCCAGAAATGTATGCAGCTTCACCTAAATCCTTCATAGAAAACACTTTCCAAGATAATCCTTAACTACCTTAAGTCTTGAAATGTTGTTTTCCCATAAATTTAAAATGTCATCAACATATAGATCAGAATACAACATACTCCACAACGCTATTGTCTATATACACATTGGCACAAACACGATTTTGAGTAAAAACCAAACCTTTTGTGATTTCCTCATCACATCGTTATCCCATTACGGTGATGCTTGCTTCAAACCATAAATAGATCTATGAAGTTTGCATACACGGTTTGGATACTTTGGATTTACATACCCTTCAGGTTGCTCATATAGATGTCTTCATCTAAGCGACCATTCAAGAAGGCAGTTTTAACATCCATTTGCCAAATCTCATAACCATAGTACGCTTCTATATCTTATAGGAATCCTATATAGCTCTAATTCTGCTACAGGAAGAAAACGTCCTCCTCGTAGTCAACCCCAGAGGTTTGGAGTGCACCTTTAGCTACCAGACGAGCTTTAATAGTTGTGTACTTACATCCATGTCAGACCTTCTTCCATTGAAGATCCACATACTCCTTACAATTTAGCATTAGAGGAGGGTCTACTTCAGTCCAGACTTCATTAACTTTCATGGAGTTCATTTCCTCATCCATTGCACCTTGCCATATTACCTTATCATGGTCCAAGCATGGGCCGTTTTATAATTAGCAGGTTCCTCCAAGATCACCCTACTCCATCATCTTCAACCTCACATGTTAGACACATACGGTTGGGTGCACGTTTAGTCCATTCAGACCTACGGACAGGAATTATTCCAATGGATGACCAGACTTTCAGTTCTACTGGAATTTTTGCTAGTGTTTTCAGAAGGTATTGTATCCAAATGATCATATTCTAGAATCTAATCTCTCCCACTTAATTCTTGAATATGAGAATCTCTTTCAAGAAATCTCCATACCTAGCAACAAATAACTTTGTTTTCAGTGGAAAATAAAAGTAGTAACCCCTAGTTTTCCTTAGGGTATCCTACAAAAGATACACATAACAATATCTGTTTTGGAGTTTTATTCACTGAGTCACGTTTCACATACGCCTCGCAACCCCAGACCTTTTAAATAAGACAAGTTAGGAGCTTTTCCATGCCATATTTCATATGGTGTCTTATCAACCTTATTAGTTGGGTACATATATTAAGAATACGAACGGCAGATTCTAAGCAAATCCCAAAAGGATAACGGTAGAGTAGTTATATAAAACAAATCACACCATATCCAATAAAATACTTTCTCCCCCCCCCCCACACTTTCATATACACCATTTTGTTGTGGAGTATATGGAGAAGTAAGATGCTGAACTATTCCATTCTTACCTAGATATTATTTAAACTCTTGGCTTAAATATTCACCACCTCTATCGGATCGAAGAGCTTTAATCTTCTTTCCTAGTTGCAATTATACTTCTTCTTTGAAACCTAAATGTTCAAATACCTCATGTTTATGTTAAGTAAATAAACCATATCCATAACGACTGAAATCATCCGTAAAGGTTAAGAAGTAGCTAGCACCTTTCCCTTGACACATGCAAGTGGTTCCGAATACATCCGTATGTATTAAACGAATTAGATCTGTATCCCTTTCAATATTTATATTAAAAGGTTTCTTTGTCTCTTCCCAGATATACAAGATTCGCATTTATCAAATGAATTCCTCAATTGATATTTTTCCAAAATGACCTTCGATGAAGCTTTTGCATGCGAGTCTTGCCAATATGGGCAAGTCTACAGTGCCAAAGATAAGAAGAATCCAAGTCTAACTTTCTCTTTTTATTGATGCTAAAAATAGAATTATTCTTGGGGACATTGTTATTTATGTCAATTTCAAACACACCATTCACGGATATAGCACTAAAATAGAATATACCATTTAAAGAAACAGAAATTCCATTACTAGCAATAGTATGATGAAAACCAAGATCCAACAAACATGAAAGGGAAACAACACCTCTAACAATAATAAGGTGCCATAATAACAATTGTTTAATTTCATACTAAACCCGAAGGTAAAACTAAATCAATCATTTCTAATGGCTTCAACAGTTGCTTGTGTTCATTGCCCGCCTCTTTGCAGATATTGATCCCCATAAGATAGTTTCCTTTCTTCTTTAAATCCCTGCAGCGTATTACAAACATGAATACCGCATCCCGTATCATATACCCAGGAATTTAATTTGTAAGTTAGATTGAATAACTCAATTGCAAATAAGTTACCTGAAACTGCAGCACCGGGCTCAGACTTCTTCTTATTTGCACGCAACTCTTCGATATAAAGAGGGCAGTTCCTCTTCCAATGCCCAGCAACGTGGCAGTGGTGACAAGCTTGATCCTTATTAGGATTTTCCTTTCTCTTCAAAGGATTAGGCTTAGGCTTTGGTTGATAAGGCACAAACATGCTTGTTCTTATCAGCCTTACCCTGCCATTGACCTTCTTGGTTCGCTTGCGGTTTTGCTTGTTATCTCTACCCTTTTGTATTGCAAATACTTGAGGATAGTGCTTTGTCTTTTCAATCCCCTTTTTCGAAGTCAATGAGCAGTGCGTTTAGACTCATTAACTTTCTTCCCCACGCAATGCATATTGAAGTTTCTTACCAAAACGCCCAAAATCCTTTGTTAAGGGACCTGTTGATAAATTAACAGCCATATCATTGTCGTATGGTTTACCCAGTGTATGTAATTGGTCCATGAGTCCTTTTCATTTCCAATACAGGTTGCACTAACGGGGTTACCAGGGGCCTGACTGCAACTATGTAAGCATCTACCAATCGTAGATTTTCTACAGCCGGAGGTTCTCAACAATTTTTCGAAGTTTCAGCCAGCATGTTTTGGGGTGTGAAAAATTTTTTAACTGCCTTTGAAGAGCATTGACATTTTTCCAAGCATAATACAAGCCACCAATCAGAGTGCTTTTTATATATCTTCTTTGAATCTGCTTTTCAGCCTTAGTTTGGCAGTATCACGGGTTTGTCAGGACATACGGCTTATACAAATAGTCAAAAGTATCCGCTACTCTCAAGACAATTCTTAGCGAGCGATACCATTCATTGAAATTTAGGCCAGTCAGTGTTTCTCGTTCGAAGAAAGTCTAGAACGGAGAACTTAAAGTGTATTTTCGAATGAGCCATTTTCATAAGAAAAAGTACAAAATTATTAGTATTTTTCGATATACCTTTTCCCAAGAAAATAAAATATAACCCTGGTAATATTCATATAAACCATAGATTTCTTAAAACACTAAACCCACATTGACATAAACCATCACATCAGTTGATCTGCGGAGATGAATTGTATCAACGTGGTAACTGTTGAACAAGTAATTGACAACCATTTTTCAATTTCCAGATATTAGGATTTACATTGCTAAAACTAGTTGCATTGTAACATGTTCATCCATCTTAATGCCTTGAGTTTCTAAGATCTCACTATAGTAACTCAATTAAGTCTTTCTATTCTAAAGAACGCAAACTCATCCATGTGAGTTCTCCTCCAATCAGATAGTTTTCCTTTCTTTACGATATAGTCCCAAGGACCTCACTTGACTTAATCGCAATATCAGTATACTGTAATTAGATGGCATTTGACTTTAAGTTTAAGTATTAATTATTTTTGGATATGTGAAATCAAATTTATGTATGAAGAAGCATGCATACAACTCTATACATATGTTTTTAATAAAAAAACTTTTTATTAACTTTTAAGGGTGAAGATTAAATAACAAAGTGTGGTTAGGCATGGATGAACCAATTAAAGAAGTGCCCAACAAATATCAGTCCACACCGTACATTTTGCATAAGATCTTTCAAACTAAGTGTTTTTCGGAATGTGGAAATTGACAAATCAACCTTAAAGTAAATTGTACCTTTAAAACAGTCATAGGACCTCCAATTTGACGCACAAGCAAGCTGAGAATGTCGGTCAGCGTAGAACTTGACTTCCTTCTTTATCGGGTTTCGACCAGCACGCGTAAACTTCCACACAGTTTGTCAAATTTGATGACTTTCTAACCATATAGTACGAAAATCTACCATCAACATTTAATCTCAAAACAATCTTAATTTTTTTATTTTTAGTTTGGGTTTATATTGATTTAGTCCATATTATTTTCTTTGAAAAATTACCCTTTTTTGTTTTACAACAATTCGCCATAATTAAATAAACAAAAAAAAGTAATAAAATAAATTGACTAAACAATATAACACATAATAACAATTTTTATTGATTAAAGTAAATCATGTAGCCACATGTAATCATTTAACGAAAACCCTATTTTTAAATTCTAGGTTTTTTGACTATCATATAGTCCAATCAAAATCAAGAAATAAGTCTTTCGAATTTAAGATTTATCGTACTAAAATTAAAAGTGTCAAAAATAACACTAACAAATTTTAACTTCATATATTCTCATGAATCCATGATAAACATGCATGTGTCATGATCCACAACAATACACATAACAATTATCCCGGTAATGATCGTAACCCACATACTTGCATAACAATTTAAATCATGTATATTAACCTCATTTAATCAAAACATGTACTTAGGGTTTCTATATAAAAATTTTCAAAATTTTTTTTTTTTATAAAACCCTAAATCATGTATTTTAACATCAATAACTATTATTATTGATTTTAGGTTCGTAATTATCAACATGTTAAAAGGCATCGTGATGCCACTGTATGTTTTATACTACATAACAATTATATTAAACCATAACGATCAAATCATAAAATAGCGGAAGCAAAATAAAGGATCAAAGAACATGTTTGAATAATTAACCGAATTAGGTAACATACCTTTTGATCAGCCCCGAACAGAATCAAGTTGCTTAGGGATTATCTCCAAAGAACCCTAAATAGGGTTATAACGAAAACAATCCAAGAACAATCTAAGGAAGAATGAATCACGATCTTGAAACATACGCTATTATCGAGTTAACCAATCAACTAGCTTGATAACACTAGCGTTTCAACGAACGATTCGATCCGAACCAACCCAAGGTTTCTGGGGTCGCATGTAGGACAAAGGAGTGATAAGATTTATGGATTATTGTCCTATCTTCCACCTCTTCATATGGGTTTTATATAGGCACCCTAACCAATACCTTGGGAACAATTAACATCAATTCATTAATTATGCAACATCAATTATGTAACATCAATTCATTAATTATGTAACATCAATTGTGTAACATCAATTCATTAATTATGTAACATTATGTAACATCAATTATGTAATTATGTACTTGTCCTTGTCCTTATGGTCGTTAGTCTTTTCCGTTAAATACTTAACGACCGTTTAAACGTTTTACGTGTTAAAATTAACAAATATTTAGTTATTAATTGTTAACTCGTATGAGTGCAATCCCGTGATCTTGATCGATCCTAATACGACAACTATTAATTTATCATCCATAAACTAACAATCTACACTAATTGTTTGAGTCGGTTCATAGTTCACGCATAATAAGAAAAGATGAACATTGTTATTACAATGCATATTATGTGAGAATTTGTTGTGTTAATCAATAGCCTTGGTGACTTGAATGGAACTTGCAGAGACTTGAATCCAAACACAAAGGCTCAGCCTTATAGAGGTCCGCGCAGGCAAGAGGAGTTTGAACAACCCGCGAAAAATAAAGATACTTTATTTGCACCCGGGATTACATTATTTGGGTAAATTCTTAATTTTTTGCAATTTTATTTTTCACATCTAAATTTATCCAACGATTGCCATTGGTGGTGTATTTGATCTCTTATTAATTATGTGCACTTAATACTCTATAACTCCTGTTATGTAACTGACAAAAAAGGGCGAGTTTATAAATTATTTGCATTGTTAAAGACGTGTCAACCTGCCCTTTTTTGTATGTGATCGTTGGCGGGAAGTGGGCCTCGGCATACCAAGAAAAGGGTCTTAGCAAACCTATATGTTCGGCTGTATTATTGTTCTGGGTTTGGGTCGCATTGTGGAAAAAGAAGCTGATTAGGGAGCACTATCTCAAACAAATATAAGGAGCCTACCACAAATGTTCGTGGGGAGAACAAGATCAAGGAAAATGAGTTAAGGTCAGTATAGGCAAAGCTAGGGAAAATGTGTATGAACGTGAAGTATCTGAAAGGGGGCCACCAAAAGGTAAGACGAAATTTACTAGAAAAAAAGAGGAGCGGAAAGGCTATGCGAGATCATTCAAATCTTTAACCCTACTTAATGCCAGTGTGACTCACAACTCTACTTGATGCTAATGGTACACATATTTGACTGTTACAAATGTTTGACTGTTAAAAAGCTTTCATAAGAAAGCAGAAGAAAACTTTAAGTATGCACATTGCTATTAAGTTTTTACTAACATTGGCATTAATTTTATACTAACATTAGCATTAAGTAGTAGTTGAGGGTAACGTATATGTTTTGTATAAAAAATGGGTCACTAGAGGCTTGGGAACTTTCGTTATTATTCAGACCCAAGGAGCTTGAGTTTGACATACTAAAGTTTCTATATTTCTCATTGGTAACATGCACATGTCTAATATAGCTTTAGAAATTCTTATATATCAGATGTAAAAAATGATACTCTAATAACGTCGTTCTATGTTTCTGCAGGTAAATGTATGCATGTTGTATGGTAAATTGAATGATGGTGTTGGTCATGACTTATGGGCAACTTAAACAAGGGTAATCATATTACATTAACTCTTACTTACAGATTTTCACAAGAGACTTTTCACCCCTTGAATTGCAAATTTTACTTTGTACATCCTATACAATTGTTAGTTTCGTCATACGCGAGGGCTTCGATGACTTTGTTTTATGTCAAAGATAGAAGTTTTGTGTTTTCATGTGTGTTGAAACCAAATTTTAGATCAGATTAAGGCTTAGAATTAATGATAGCGGGTAAATATTTTTGTGGCCAGAGATTAGGTGTTATTTTTATAGAAGAATCCTAAAATGAAAA
>BQNB010005835.1:0-84258 GCA_026074375.1 Tanacetum coccineum | reverse complement strand
CTTGGGCATGCCGGTTTTTACTGACGTTTCATACAAGACTTCTTAAAAATTGCCCGCCCAATGACTCACCTGCTTGAAAAAGAGACTCCATTTTTCTTCTCAAAAGAGTGTATCGAATCCTTTAATACCAGCAAAACCATGACTGAAGCTCAAGCACACTACACTACGACCGAAAAAGAATTGCTTGCCGTAGTGTACGCTTTTGAGAAATTTCGGTCATATCTCGTTTTGTCTAAGAGCATAGTGTATACCGACCATTCTGCTATAAAGTATCTCTTCACTAAAAAGGATGCTAAGCCAAGACTGATGCGGTGGATCCTTTTGCTCCAAGAATTCGATGTTATCATCCGAGACAAAAAAGGAGCAGAGAATCTGGCCGCCGATCATCTTTCCAGACTTGAGAACCCTCATCAAGATAAACTCGAGAACAAGGAAATCACAGAAACATTTCCCCTCAAAACTCTTGGATCGGTTGCTCTTCGTGTTGATAGTACCCCATGGTTTGCAGATTTCGCAAACTACCATGCGGGGAATTTCATTGTCAAGGGAATGTCATCCCAACAGAAAAACAAGTTTTTCAAAGATGTCAAACACTACTTCTGGGATGACCCCTTCTTGTTCAAAATCTGTGCGGATCAAATGATCCGGCGGTGTGTGCACGGCAAAGAAGCTCTCGACATACTCGAAGCTTGCCACAATGGACCCACCGGGGGACATCACGGTGCAAATCTCACCGCCAAAAAGGTCTTTGATGCCGGATTCTTTTGGCCTACAATTTACAAAGATGCCCACGAGTTGGTTAAAAATTGCGACTCATGCCAACGACAAGGAAAATTTTCACAAAGGGATGAGATGCCTCAAAATTCCATCCAAGTTTGTGAAATCTTTGACGTTTGGGGCATAGACTTCATGGGACCATTCCCATCATCAAAAGGAAACAAATACATACTTGTAGCTGTTGATTATCTTTCAAAATGGGTTGAAGCAAAGGCGCTCCCTACAAATGATGCTAGAGTTGTAGTTAAGTTTTTGAAATCCCTGTTTGCCCGATTCGGAACACCAAGAGCTATTATAAGCGATCGTGGGACCCATTTCTGTAATGACAAATTTGCAAAAGTGATGTCTAAGTATGGGGTCACACATCGTCTAGCTACCGCTTACCACCCTCAAACAAGTGGTCAAGTGGAGGTGTCGAATCGTGGTTTGAAACGTATTCTGGAAAGGACGGTTGGAGAAAACCGTGCCTCATGGTCCGACAAGCTAGATGACGCTTTATGGGCATTTTGTACTGCTTTTAAGACACCAATTGGTTGTACACCTTACAAGTTAGTATACGGAAAGTCTTGCCATCTACCTATCGAGTTAGAGCATAAAGCATATTGGGCTTTGAAACATGCTAACTTCGATCTTAAGACCGCGGGTGATCATCGAAAGCTTCAACTTAATGAACTTAATGAGCTTCGTGATCAAGCATACGAGAATTCTTTGATTTATAAAGAGAAGACGAAGAAACTTCACGACTCAAAGATCAAAAACCGCATTTTCAATGTTGGTGATCGAGTTTTACTCTTCAACTCTCGTCTTAAGATATTCTCCGGGAAGCTTAAATCCCGCTGGTCAGGACCATTTACCATTGTTCAAGTCTTTCCGTATGGCACCGTTGAGTTATCCCAAAACTCCGGGCCAAATTTCAAAGTAAATGGTCATCGTCTGAAGCACTATTTTGGAGGGGATGTCCCTGCTATGGATATCCCGGATCTCCAAACCTTCCCTAAGGACAATTAAATTCAGGGATTGGGTCAAGCTAAGTGACCCTAAACAAGCGCTTCGTGGGAGGCACCCCATGCTTATCCTAGTTTATCCATAGTTATGTTATGTAGTAATGAATAAGTGTTTAGTTGTTGTGAGGAGGCTTGCCTCTTTCCTTTTCCGTGTTTTGTGTTTTGTGCTGTATTGTCCAGGATTGCCCGGATTCTGAAGCCTCTCATGCTCGCGGTTTTGTCCTTCGATCACAAGAGCTTCAAATCCTCAGCTTCATTTTGGGAATCCGATATCCTAATCTTATCGACTAACGTTTATCTTTAAGCATAGATCAAGCTAAGAAAATTCTTTTGATTTACATAGAGAAAACAAAGAGATTCAAGACGCAAAGATCAAAACCGCGTTATCAACGTCGGGAGATCAAGTCCCTCCTCTTTAACTCAAGATTGAAAATTTTCTCAGGCAAGTTGAAGTCCCGCTGGTCGATTGGCAGTACCATTTACCATTGTTCAAGTTTTTCCGTATGGCACCGTTGAGTTATCCCAAAACTCCGGGCCAAACTTCAAAGTAAATGGTCATCGTCTGAAGCACTACTTTGGAGGTGATATCCCTGCTATGGATATCCCGGACCTCCAAACCTTCCCTAAGGACAACTAAATTCAGGGAATTGGGTCAAGCTTAGTGACCCTAAACAAGCGCTTCGTGGGAGGCACCCCATGCTTATCCTAGTTTATCAGTAGTAATAGTATGCTAGCTTAGTAGTAATGAATAAGTGTTTAGTTGTTGTGAGGAGGCTTGCCTCTTTCCTTTTCCATGTTTTGTGTTTTGTGCTGTATTGTCCAGGATGTCCCGGATTCTGAAGCCTCTCGTGCTCGCGGTTTTGTCCTTCGATCACAAGAGCTTCAAATCCTCAGCTTCATTTTGGGAATCCGATATCCTAATCTTATCGACTAACGTTTATCTTTAAGCATAATTCATAAACGGCTTAGGATTTACATAGAGACCCTTCGTAAAAACATTAAGGACAATGTTTCATTCTAGTATGGGGTGGATCTTCGATTTGATTGTGCCTGCAGCCGTTGTTCTTACGTAATCCCGTTTTTACCACCAAAATTTCAAAAAAATTAAAAAAAATTAAAAAATTTCAAAAATAAAATAAGTGTTTTGTCACAATTTTAACTTTCCTGCTGGGTAGAATAAGAGTAAATTTTGACCCGATCGAGCGTGTTGAGCTCTAGCTTATTCCTTAACGTTTAGACTAAGCGTTCGCGAATATTCGCGAAGAACGAAAAATGATAGAGTTAAGTATGAGTTGGATGCTAAACAAGGATTATTTGGAAATCTTAAGAGCTCATGTGTGTAATTTGTCGCCTTTTCTCCCATAAGCTCTTAACCTGATTAATATACGTGCTACTTTTGGAAATTAAACTTAAATCGATAATTTTTATGTAGTATATAGCAAAAACTTTAGCCTTAGTTCAAATTTATACTTGGATTTTTGAAAAAGACGTCTTCCCTTTAAAAAAATGATGAAAAATGCAAAAATATAATAAATATAAACTGTGGGCTGATAAAAGTTTGCTATATCTTGCCGGCTCACAACCGATGTTACAGCCTTCTAAAGAAAGCCCATAGTAAGAATAATAATCCGAGACTGATAAAAGTTTGTTGCATCTTGCCGGCTCACAACCGATGTTGCAGCCTTCTAAAAGGTCAAGGGTTACAATTGCATAAGTGTTTAATATTAAGTGTTAATTAATAAATAAAAGATCTCTTTTTGTTAAGTTCAAATATGCTTTTGAACTTTGGCTATTCTATTTTATAAGCTATGTGCATACGGAAAACCTAAGAGTTTATGAAACCTAAGGTCCGTGAGTCCCGATACTAGTCTCTGTGGGGTGTCAAAAGCCTGGTCACTTAACCGCAAGGTTGGGATGTGCCGAGACGAAAGTCGCTACATGGGATGATCTCGCCTTCAAACTCATTATTCTCGGGTGGAACGTAAAACATAGAATGTTGCAAAACGTTGATCCATGGTTGAAATTCAAAATAGCACATACACCTAAGATATAATAATTGTCGGGAGTGAAAAGTTTACAAGTTGCAAATATGAGTAGTGTTAGCATCTTAACTCATAATTAACGGTGATTTCGTTTTAAGCTTGGTTTGGAATAAGTGAAAAGTCGGGAACGATGAATTTATCCTTTTTGGGGCATTCTCGGATCGAAATGCATCTTGTTCTATGATCCCTTAAAGTTATTAAATAACGAAAGTCAAAACGTTCTAGTTAGTTGATTAATGAAAAATGAAAAATACAAAAAGATGTGTAGGAATAAGTGTATATATAAAAAATGGTAAAGACGGGGATTTTCAAAACTTATGAGTCTTTAACTCCCTTGATGAACACTTAGCTACTTTTCGAGGTTATTAGTCGAGGGTGATTGAGATTCTTAGTTTTCTAAATGCTTACTTCATAGCATTGCGTGAGGACACGACAACGTCTTAGTATGGGGGATTTTGGTATGTGTTTAATTACACATACCTTTGACAATTAAAAACGGACTTAAATGACTAGAAACGTACCAAAAATACATTGTATTTGTATGTTTTGCATTTATATTGTGCAGGAAACGGATATCCCAAAAATACATTGTATTTGTATGTTTTCACTTATTTTGTGCAGGAAACGGATATCCGAGAAAAGGGCTAAAAATCAAGCAAAAATGAACAAAACCGAGCAGCATGGAAAAGCCAAAGTCAAATCGAAGCCAATGTCCAAGAAAGTCAAAGTCAAAAGTCAACCCCAAAAATCAAGCAAAAACAACAAAACCGAGCACGAAATGGAAAAGCATGAAAAAGACAAAGTCAAATCGACGTCAAAGTCAACCCCGACAAAGTCAAAGCCAAGAAGTTCATCAAGTCAAAGAAAAACAAAACTTAATGGACCAAATTAGCCATATCAAAACAAGGATAAACACAACAAGGACTTTCAAATGTAAATATATCTAATATAACATGGGACCAAAGTTGCCTTAACCCCAAACTTCACCCCTGTTATACACACAACCATTTTTCCCGCCAAAACCATGATCCACTGTTTACGCTTCCCTGTCCCCCTTCGTCCGACCCACTGTTCCACTCCCCATTCAAAAAACTCATTAAAACACACACCCCACACATCAAAAGGGACAAATAACACTTTTGCAATACCCGAAACCCTCCCGCGAGTGATTCGAGCTCCGCGCGCCGCGCGCACAGAGAATTCAAGGGTTTTGATTACTTCGACTTGGGCTCCAAGGCTATTGAATGACCGAGATGACTTTTGCATCTCACTCACACAACAAAAACACTCTCAATCTACCTCAGCAAAGAAACACATCTAGAAGAAGACAAGATTGAAGAGGGGGCAAACACTTAGTCGTTTTTATATAAATAGGGTGTCTTGTAAGCCAAAAAGGACATATCTAGTTTTTTTACTTAGTTTTCACCTAGTTAGTTGGTGTGGTAGTTTTATATACCTAAAATATATATATAAAATATATTAATTCAAAGAGCAATTAAGAAAATTCCCTAAGGAAAATTCACTCTCAAAAATATATATAATATAATATATAATACGTATATTAAACCGGGCAAATATGATTACCCGGGTCGTTTCCCCAACGACTAGTGAAATTGAATCCTCGTTTAAGTCCGAATTCTGATTTGAATGAGTAAATGAATGATTTGATAGTCTAAAGCAACAATTAAAATGGACAATTAAAAAAATAATTAAACAATTAAACGAATACGAAAATCAAATAAAACGCGACTATTAAGCAAGTAAACTAAATTTTAACCCTAAAATGTAAACTAAAATTCTAAACCTAAGATAGGACAAAAGAAAATTTAGTAAAAAGGCAAAAACAATATTTTTTGATTATTTTTTGAATTATAAAATTAATTAAAAACTATTTTAGTCTAAAAAAATCTAAGAACATAACAAAATAAGTACTCAAAATTTGGAGAAATGATTTTAAAGCTTAGAAAAGTCTAAAATATCATAAGAGCAAAGAAAAATATATTTAACTAT
Organism: Tanacetum coccineum; assembly: GCA_026074375.1. Lineage (NCBI taxonomy): Eukaryota > Viridiplantae > Streptophyta > Magnoliopsida > Asterales > Asteraceae > Tanacetum > Tanacetum coccineum. The sequence continues at coordinate 78,425 of BQNB010005835.1, read as the reverse complement.
TTTAAAAATTAAAATTCTATTTTTAAATTTAAAAATTAAAGCTCAAAAATAAAATTTAAAATCTAAAAGTGGACTGAAAAATAAATTCCTTAACCTATCCTGAATGTAAAACCATATAAGCTATTGTTTATAAAACTAAAAACTATATTTTTGTATTTTTTTGAAATATTTCACACACACACACACCACATTTGATTTTTTATAAGATTTTTACTTTCGAAAAATGATTACAAAAAAAATAAAAGCTAGAAAAATCTGAAAAATTCAGGTTAACACTTAAACACTAACAGAAACTCAAGAAAAATAAGAAGAACCAAAAAGCTAAACGAATAAGCCCTCAAATAAGCTTATAAGGCTAACGTTTTATTTATGAAAAAGAATCTAAAACGATATACTAGTATTTACGAGAGAGAGTGCGCGCGCCCAGAATGGATGACAGCTAATGTACAAACTTGGTTAAGGTGTTGGTGTTTATAGAAAAGTAAGAGATCCGAGGGTCGAGCAGTAACCCCACCTTTTGCTCTTTTTTATTTTTTTTTTAATTTAAAAAAAAAACTAAATACTAGGACTTATAGAAGACACTAAAATAAGCTACTTTAACAAAGGAAACATAAGCTTAAACTAACTTATAAGATTTAAAACAGCTTATCAAAAAGCTGTTATAGTGAGAGGGCTTTTGGGCTTAATTTCACTTAAAGGCTTATAACTAGCTTATTTTAAGCTCAAATCCAAAAAAGGAAAAGTGTTCTACAAAGCTTATAATGAGCTTAATCTAAAAATGAAAAGAAATCAAAGCTGGAATCAACTTAAAGCAACTTAAAATGTTAATGAAAATGCTAAACTCAGCAAAAACACTTAAAGGCATAAAACTCAATTAAGCTAAACAAATCAATAAGTCAATTTGGACCTTAAGCTTTTGCTAAGCTGAGGCGGACGCGGAAGAAGAACTAAGTAGTGCAGACAGTGGTCACCAACTTAAAATCTAGAACTATAAGCTAAGAACAAGAATTTAAAAGCTAACTTTAAGACTGCTATTATTTTTGGAGTTTTATGAATTTTAATGACTTTAATAGCTAAATTAAGCTAGGTAAATAAGCTAGAAAGTAAAATTTAAGACCTAATATTTATTAAGCTATACCTAGACTTATCCCTACTTAAATCTAAGCAACTAAATCCTACTTATACTTAACTATCAACTAAGCTAAAAGTGACAGTGCTAACTGTGACAGCAGTACTAACCTTTTGGTTAGTACTGGTGCACTTTGCACAACACAAGCAATGAACCTCGCGACTTAAACACACTCCAAAAGAGTGTATAAACAAGATGCAAACAAGATCTAGCCCTTGGAAGGCTTAGATCAAAATTTCACAAGTGAAATTTAGAGAAAATTTCCCCTGGTGCTAGAACAAAGATAATAAGCCATATCTTTTGAAATTTAAAACATAACTCTTAAAAACTGAATGAGAACTAATTTTAAATGAAAACTTAGCGACATCACGACCAAGCAATTGCACAATAAATTTACTTTTACGAAAGATCAAAGTGCACTAAACCAAACTACCCTTTAAAGTATTGGCAGTTTTTATTAAAGCTAATTTTTTTAAAAATCTATTAACAAGTATTTAATACCAATAAAAAACTAACTTAAAAAAACAAACTAGATAACAATACTTAACAACTAAATAAGCATTAATCTAAGATCTCTACATATTTTACAATATTTTTGGTTTTTTTTAGAGTTTTTAATGACAAATATATGAAAAGAGAATAAATCTAAACTACTTTAATCACAACAGATAAGCAACTAGGATTATTAAGCTAGTTAAGGCATAAATCAACACTAGCGAGCAGAAACATTAATAAGCAAATAAGCCATAATCAAGTATGCGTAAGTATGAAAATTTCAAGCTAGAATTGAAAATGAACAAGAAATTTAAAGTACAACTTACTTTTATCCTCTCGCTAAACAAGAGGTCCAATAAAATGCACTACAAGCACCCTAGCTTATTAATAAGCCTAGGGAATAAGACCTTAGGATCTCTCCAAGATAAGATCCCCTCCAAAAGCTCTAATCCCATAAGGATCCCATGCATATAAAATATAAACTGATATAAAGGTTTATAGGTAAGATTAAATACAGAATTCAATAATCCCTATTTCAGCTTATAGACTGAAAAGCTTTAAATATAGCTTATTAGCTTATTGAACCAACTAAGTCTATTAGGAAGTTATAATGAAAAAGGAACTTGGAGGATTTAGAAAAGCTGAATTACATTAATAAAAACTTGCTTACAATACTTTTAAAGGAAAATTACAAGATAAAAAGGAAATTTTAAGCTAGGAAAACAAAATTTAAGCTACCACTAAATTTAAGCTACCCCTCAAATAAATCTACAGTATGTGTGAAGTGAGACCCCTTTATTATATAGAGCATCTCCTTGAGATCTGAAAAACTTCCAGACCCTACTTTGCTTGCTCTCCAATCCTTCAATCTCAACCAACTCATTTCATCAATCATTAATCAAAGGAATTATTAGTGCCGTTTAGATCAATAAGTGACCTCAAACACGGATTGCCAACAGTTGGCGATCCGTTGAGGCTGAGGATTGCCAGCATGTCATTCTTTGATGTGACATGTTGTGCTAGTTCTGTGAGTAGATTAGCACAAAAACACACTATTACACCATGGCTGACGTGTCAAGAGCTTGAGTGAGAGCTTAAGTAATCCTTGATTTGACTGATATGACCCCTCCTTAGTGTTAACGAGCTCATGAATTGACCATCTAACCCTTTAATTTGAGAAAACCCCTTGTTTTACCTTGGTAACTCGTTGGAGACGATAGGTGAATAGTAAATGGGTTTCGCGCCCTTTTTTGACAGTTAAAACTGTTACAACTTTGAGGAGTTTGCAAATTTGGCCCTTGTGTTCTCTTTTCCTTTTTCTAGTTATAAATAACTTTCGAAAATTGCAAAACCAGTCCTTGTGGTTTATAAAAAGAAACATGGGTTAGGGTTTTGGGCTTATGAATCCGGGCAAGGCCCATTTGGGGTATTTCAGGCCCAATAAGGATTCTAGGGCCCAATAAGAGATGAGAGGCTATTTTTGGACTTTTGAAACTTTGAGGGTTTAAAATGGAATATTGTGGGTTTTGTCATTTAATGGTTGACTGCTGTTTGACCATTGTTGACTGGATTTGACTGAGGGCTTGACTTTTCTGGCTTCGGCTTTGATTCTTTGGCTTCTTTTTGAACTCTTCTGATTCTCGTGTCCGTGCTTGCTTGTTTTTGACTGTTTTCTTGTGATTTTTGATATATCCGTACCTGCACACACAAAACACAAATACAAGCATATTTTTGCCATTTTTGGTCTGTTTTGGGTTTAATTGGGTTATTTTAGGTACAAACGGATATGTGTATTCTACACTTATCAAAATTCCCCAAACTAAACGATTGTGTGTCCTCACGCAATATCACATGCCTTATAACCAAATACCTCGAAACTTCCCCAAACTAAACCTTTGAAAAGTAGCAAAGATTTTTGTTGAGAGAGATAAGAGATCACAAGTTATAAAACACCCGATTTCCCATTTTCTAAGATTTTTCTCTTTTTATGATTTTTCTTGATAATTAACTACCTAACTACAACTTATTTGTGTTGACATAATGTATTGTTTTCATTACCTCATTGGTAACTTTGTTTTGGTCAAGCTGGGAAGGACTTAGTTCTTTCTCAAATGGAGAGAGGCTTTAGTTGATGCTTGCATCGAGATCGGCCAGGCTAAGCATTCTTTCATCTCGGAAAGTCTCACACGTATAAGGAAAATTTGCCAGGTGTCTTCACAGTTTTTTCGAGAAACTTTTTTAGGATATCCGACTTGAGCAAATGTTTTGTTTACAAGTGGTTTTTGTCAACTCAATTATCTTATCTTTGTAATTGAGGAGCTTTCTAAACATTGGTGCAAATTTGGGCATGTGAAGAAGAGCGTCCGCGAAACTTAGCTCGAAATGGTATTGTGATTTTATGACAAAAATATTAATAAATTTGAAGCGAGAAGATCCTCTTTTTCACGGAGCTTCTCTTTATTGCCCTGAAGGATAAGGTATGTGGTTTTGTTCTTTGACAGCAACAACGCGGTCGCACCAGATTGGTATTTTGTTTGGACTACCGGAGGTTGGACATTTTTGGTGCGTGGGTGGCACCGTATCCCTTTGTCACCTTGGGTTCATTTTCTTCTCTTAGGAAGAGTGAAATTGAGGTCCATTATAGGACAACACAGCTTACGGGTAGTGATTTCTTTCTCACATCAACTTTCGGGTTTAGAAATGGTGTTGCTTGGAAGAGATACCCTGGGCTCGAAGAAGAAGCGGTATTACTTTCACGAACTTTGGTGATCAGGTCTAGTTATATTTGCCAATTGATTTTCATATTTTGCATAAGCGGTATTAGCTTTGACGTAGTTATCACATCGGACATAGACTCACCTATGCTGGAGGGAGCTGGAGCGGGAGACGTGTAAGGCGAGCTTGAAAAAGATTGGGGTTGATTAACTCTGGGGTTGGTAAAATTGTCATTGATTGATAATGATACCCCGATTTTGGTTTAAAATTGTTCACCCGATGTTGGGTGATAATTGATCCCCGGTTTTGGTTGTTTTGTGGTGTTGTATAGGAGGGATAAACCGGGAGGGTCGAATTTGGTTGCAATCCATCTGAGGTCTGGTAACTGGGAACTCCCTTGGGTGATAGGTTAACTGAGGCGGTTGTACACGTAATCTTGAATATTGTCACGATAAACGGTTGCCATCGGGAGCTGGACAATTTTGGTAAGGCATGACACCCGCAAGTTAAAATTTGCTCTCGACGCTTTTCGGGGTGGGAGCTGGAGTTTGGTTTTTCTTATCGAGAATCAATGCTCTAACCATATCCTTAAGTTCAGCAACATCGGATGAAACTGCTGGGGTAGAAGAGTTCGTACTCACTTTGGAAACAATGGCCTTGCTTCGTGATTGACGAACTTTGGACTTGCTCTCAAATGATTTTTAGGATTCTCTGAGGTATTTTACCAGAAGTTACCACCCGAGCGGGAGTTCAATTGAAATCTGGATCATTCGGTTTAGGGCATTATAGAATGTATCGAGTTGATTGCAATTCCGAAAACCCATGATGCGGGCATCCCCTAAGAAGGTCATTGAATCGGTCCCATGCCTGTAAAACGTTTCATTCTAATTTTTGTTTGAAATTCATGATTTCCATTTGAAGATTTTTTGTTTTAGAGGGACAGGGAATAATTTGTTTATTGAATTTCGAAACAAAGATCATACACAATGTAGAATCGACGAGGGGGTTCTTTTTTAAGCCAAATCGGCGCCCTCGAGGAAAAAAGGAAAAGCATAAGTTTACCGACGTTACTCGGGACGTTCGGGAAACTTCAGACGTAGAAGTTTTTTGTTGAAATATCGGATGTGAGCATGTGGGTCTTCTTTATCATGTCCAAAAATTGCTGCTTTTAAACATGATTAAGTAGACCATGCTGATCTCAAAGTTGTTCGCGATGATTCGGGAACAACGTTCGCATCCTCGTAACATCGGGGGGTTCGAGCATGGACGCTTTAGTACGATTATCGGCCATCGTAATATGGATGATTTGAAAGTTCTTGATTGTTATTTGGTTTCTCAAGATTGGTGATTCAAAGAAGTTCTGTCGGACTTGTTGTTGCGCGTTTAACGGGCTTGTGAACGAGTGGCATCACAAAATGGATAAACTATAAAAGACCATTTACACTAATTTTTTTTTGGTTTTTTCAATGAATTTATTCACAATGTATTTCTAAGGACAGATGAGGGTAGGACAACTTCCACCAATAATTATACATCACGGTAGCTCTCAATAAAGATTAACGCACAGGTGAGCGGTGCGATAGGAATAGCGCGTAGCTTATTTCTCTTTCGGGTGTAGGTTCCTCGGAACAACCCTTCTTATACCACTTTCTTAGTTTGTTTTAACTTTCAAGGTGAGCCGTACGTCGTAATGTGCACAAAAGAACAAGGTTTTTAAATCTTTTGTTCGATTTGGGAACCAACAAGTTCACCGGAATTTATTAATGATAATACTTTAGTGAAAGTATTATATGACTTGATGATTTTATTTCTTATTAAGAAAATGATTTTTATTTTTTGGTTTTGTCTTGTTTTATAACTATTATACTAAAAGAAATGAAAATATTTTTGTATTTTTATCAAAATAAAAGGAATTCACTAAATCTCAAAACATTTGTCAAAACGTAACGATATCTTCGTTTCATAGCACGCCCCGGCAGCTGGCGCCAAACAAATTTGATTCGTTAACATCTATATATATACCCAAAATATTAAGCAAATACTTCACCCATTACCTTTAGCCAAGATTGTTAAGAAATTAACAAAAATAAAATATTATATGTAACTGAAAGTATGGGATTCCAGGGTTCGTTATGGTCACCAACGAGGGTGTGCAATTTGAAATATACGATTTGACGGATTGATGACTTGATGTTTGAATATACATGTTATGATTGGTTTTCTATTTCTAACAGTTAAATATGCAAAAACGATTAATAATCCTCAAAAAAGAATGCTATATAACATAAAACCAAAACGGCACGAAAAAACGAGGGTCAAAACCTAAATTTCACAATTTTAAACCTAGAATGAATTTTTACACTTAAAATGGGTTCTAAAGTGACTAAAAAAAATAGTCTAAAAAAACTCAGATCGAAAACGGAGCCTTAAGTTAAGACAAAAAACGGAGTCAAAACCAACGGAGTAGGGTTTGAAATTCCTGGTTCTTTGGAAAAATGAATTTTTGAGGACGGATGGACCCTATGAAAAAATTTAACTCCTTTTCCTAAGATACATATATGAATAAAGACAAATATTTTAAAAAAAAAGTTTATATTTTTTACTGACTTTTTATTCTTAATTGTTAAGAGCTTTTTTAAAGTTTTTAAAAACTAAAATATATTATATAATAATACTTAAAATGGTTAAATACTAAATGTTTATAAAAAATTATGAAAAATTCACGGAAACTAAATTAAGCTACAAAGAATCTAAGAAAAATAAAAGGAAAGAACCAGCTTATCTCAATAAGTTGGAATAAGCCCGAAAAGGCTTATAAGCTTAAAGGCCAAAAAGGCTTTATATATTTGATAAACAAACACTCTACCGGATGAGCTATTGTAGCACAGCGGTAGAGTGTGTGTTTATAAAGGGTAGAGGGTATGAGGTCGGGGGTTCGAGCCCTAGCTCACCCCTGACTTCCACTTTCCCCTTTTATTTTTTATTTTTTTGAAAATTTGTTTACAACTTTGAAAACAAGACAGAAATAAGCATTTTTGCTATCTGAAACTTTTAATGAAATCCACAAATAAGCACAGCAATCAGCAAAACAAACAGACAGATTGCTTAATAGGCAAAAAGGGCTTGAAGGCTTATTTTTTTTCTTTTGATTTTGATTTAAAAAGCTACAAAAGGCAAACAAGCTATAAAATAAGATTAAGCTAACACCTAATAAGCTAAAGCTAACCTAAATAAGCAAATTAGAAAGGGAATTAAGCTGTAAAAAGCTTAATAAGCTACTGACACAAGTATGAGTGCAAAACAGACAAAGGGGCACCTTGAGGCTTATTTTTAAGCACTCAAAAGGGGGTCCTAAGCTTAAAGCTTGCAGGGTCTTAAAGATTAGCTTATAATATTCCTAAAAGTGCAAAAAGATTAAAGTTTTAGTCATAAATAAGCCAAGAAAAAGGTGTGCCAATTGGCTATTTTGCACCAGGGCAACAACAAAGCCAAACAGCCCTTAAGGGCACTTTGGGGCTAAATTTTAAGCTAGCTAATGAAAATTAAAAGCAAAAATAAGTTAAAACAGATATAGCATACATACTAATGAGCTTATTCTTGCATTTTCAGAACCTAATACTGTATATAGCTTATCTAACTTTTAGCTTAAAAAGTGACTTCTAAAACTGCTTAAACTGCTTTGACAGGATGTTACATAAACACAAAACACAAATGCACACTTATACTACCACACTCTACTGCATTCAAACATTAAAACAACACTAAAACAATATGCACAAACAATTTTTAAAAGCTTAATCAATTAAGCTCTTGAATTCTATTTTATTATGACAGAATTTCAACATCTATTAGAAAAAGTCTTAAAACAAACTTATAAACTATAAAACTCTTAAAAAACAGTTTATACTTACTTAAAAATGGGTGTCAAAGTTGACTGAATAACCCATAGACAAAATTTACCTCATTCGACCCATTTACCAACCTTGACCCAAACACCCCTTTATAATTCTGAATTAGCAATTTTAGGGCTAGACAGACTTGGTCAAGCTTAGGAATTGGTAAAGCAAGTTATGGAAATGATATTAACAGACTAATAAGCAAAAACCAAACAAGAATAAGCACTTGTAATTAAGAAAAGCTAATGAGCAGGATTATCTAGAAAATAAGCAGTTTTATCTTAAACTTAAATTTAACTAATATTTATGATCTAATAACCTAACTTATGACATATTAAGCTAACATCAGGCAAGTTAAGCAAAAATAAGCACTAAACAGTTAAATTAAGCAATGCTACAGTAACTTAAAAAAAATGCAGGAAATTGAAAAAAAAACTTACAAAGGTCCAATTGTCAAGGAACCTAAAACTAACCTATCAACCCCTAAGTCCAAATATCTCTGAATCAATATCAACCCTTGGCCCATCCATAATTGACCATGCTCCAATAATTTTGTGCTTATTTGACTTTACAAGTCAAACTTTGACTTTTACTTAAAAACCAAGTAAGCTATGAATTAGCTTATGGAATTCAAGACTAAAACTTTGTATATTGATTAAACAAGATAATGAAGCTTTTGTGAGAACTTGAACAAATAACAATTTTTAAAACTCGAATTAAAGGGAAAATTTAAACTTTCTCATTAACTAAAATAAGAGTACATAAACTGAAAATTTGAAGTTACAATAGACTGAAAAGCTTATAAAACTGAATAAAACTAAGAAAAGCTGGTAAAACAAAATGAATCATCCCCTATTCGCTACATGGGTTGGGTATTTATACCCGAAACCTCATATCAACAATTTTTTAAGCTTGTGTTTCTTTGCTGAGACATAAGGCTCCCTTTGTGTTTCTTTAGTGAGTGTATAGCTTCAAAATCAATCCTTGGCCATAGATTTGTCATGTGCTTCCTTGGATCACCATCTCAGCCATCGATGTTGTCTCGAAGGTGGTGAGATTGCCAAGTTGGCAACTCTCATTGGGCTGGGGTTTAGTGGAGAGGGGAAGGATGCTTTGTCCATGGGTTTTGTTGAGTGAAGCAGGGTAAAAAGGTGGGAAGAAACCCGTGACTTGTGGTTGGTTTAAAATGGGCAGGAAATTTGGTTTGTGGGTAACATGGTATTTGTTTGGCAAGTTGGCAACTTTAGTCCCTCAAAGTTATAACATGTTTTACAAGTCAAGTCCTTGTGGTGTAAACCTTTTGGGGTTTTGGCATATTAAGTCCCTTAACTCTTATAAGTTAATGACATAGGAGGTCCTTGTGTTAATACTACTTTAGGGGTTTGACAGATTTAACCCCTAAAGTTGTATTTTACTGAAATTGCAAATTCAGTCCTTGTCCTTTTATCTTAGTAATATAACTTTGGGATTTAGCAATTTCAGTCCCTCAAGTTATATTCTTTTCTGATCCAGCTTCTCGGAGTTGACTTGACTTTGTCGGGGTTGACTTTGACTTTTACTTATTGGCTTGATTGACTTTTTGGCTTCGATTTGGCTTCGTCTTTTAACACTTTTCCATTCCGTGCTCAGTTTTATCGTTTTTGGCTTTGTTTTTCGTCCTTTTGTGTGATATCCGTTTCCTGCACAATACAAATGCAAAACAAACATATATTTGGCAGTTTTTGTCTGTTTTTGGTCATTTAAATCCGTTTTTAATGGGAAAAGGTATGTGTAATTAAGCACATACCAGCAAGCTATATGACAAGATAGCTATGGGGAATTTTATAAGTGTCCTACAAAAGCAAGAAAGGTAAGAAGACTAAGGAGGTTCAAGAAGCTACAAATGTGCAGGTCGAAACTCTATATGTTCAGGTTGGTTAGTCTCAATTTCTGTTACAAATTGCGTTGAGAAGGATCAATTTTCGCATTCTCTTTTTAAGTGAGAGTGCAACACATATTGTATGTGAACATCATGATATTATTGCTACTTTACGCAATGCAACTTCTCGAATCTCACCAATATGCCTAATTTGATGAAATTGAATGATAACCAGCATAATAGCTTGAACCTTTAATGCTTGAATTGTATCAGAATCAGTAAGGTTACCACAAAATAGTTGCACTTGAGCTACCTACATTACAATTGCCTATTGCCTAACGTAAACCAACATCGTATACAATACTCTGACTCCGTGAACACCCCGCAGTGGAGCGCGATTCTCTCTCATGTGCCATACAGGAACCATGTGTGTTCACATCATTGTCAAGATAATATACATTCTGCTAAGTGCATTTACTTAATTCAACCTAAAACGTGCATCCTCTGTATGAACATTGTCTGCTCCAAATTATAAATCATATCTGTAATCCTAATGAGTTTATCCTATAAATATTGTATTGATAATTTGATATTGATGCTTCCTTAATTTTAAAAAATCAAGGCTTCACTTGGAATTTTGAACTGGTGCTATTATTAGAACTATGCTATATGCATCCACTAAGCTATATTGTGACTACATTGCAGTTTAAAAAAGTTCAAAAATACAGCTTCAAGACCCAGTAAAAACAACTCAGGAGTAGCAAATAGTTGCGAAGGCGCAATGGGAAAACATAGCGACGGAGTGAGCAAAAGAACTCGACAGCTGAAAGGTACTTGGATGAAGCAAAGCCTGCAACAAAAGAAGCCAAGCCTGCAACAAAAGAAGCCAAGCCAGCAAAGGAGGAAACTAGGCCAGCAGCAAAAGAGGAAGGGAAAGATGACAAAAAGTAAGAAGAGCTAATAAGAACTTTAAGTCTTAACATTTAGTTGACCAGATTAAATTGATACATATCATTCACTTATGAGTTTTGTGTATGCCTTTCTTTCCGAGAATCGAATTATATTAAGATCGGTTTTGAAAGATCTTTAGAACCATGTACCACATTTGCATTTCTTTTGGGTGCTCAATTGTAACATATAACCAATGCAAATGATAACGTTTTGAGTTGCGTACTCTTAATGAAAAGCGACTTTGACATAAGGAAGCATTTGTTTGTGTGGTTGTCACCTTTTTGGTTTTACAACAAAATATATATATTGTCAGTTATGATAGACCATGAGAAATTTAGCCTAATCAATACATAGATTTTTGAGTGTTAAAACCCCGCGCTCCGTGGAGCGCGGGTTAAAAACCTCGTTGGTAGTTATTGAACGGGTAGTTTGTGCATGTCTTTTATATAAATGTTTAGTTGTTAGTCATTAAAAAAATACAACAATTATGTGTGAAATAACACGGTTCGAATAGTGGAATTTTGTAACAAATAGTAGTACCTTATAAAAGTCTCACATGAAGCACGTCTAGTTATAAATTTTCTCGATCTGTACAAAAGTTAAACCGTTTTAAGGACCGAGCACCCAAGACCGATAAAAGCGATAGAAAGTGATTCAAGTTATATATTAAAGACGTGGAAAATATAAAATTTAGCTTATACAAAATTACTTGAAATACATGTTCAGAAGTTGCATTCATGCATACACTCCGAACAAATAAATAAAACACCAAAAAAGCAGGCCAAACAAGTCGATGATACGACTATAGGTATCATATGGTTCCAACCAGCACAACTTATAAACCATATATAACCTTACGAACCAGGCCAAGACTACAAATCTATGCTAGCTAAACGAGCCAGACAGACCAACACGATGTGCGAGTAGCCAAAAACGATGACCAACAGCTATTGTTTCCAGTAACCCAACATTTCATATATATATTAGTGTTAACGTTCAGAATAAATACTCTAGCAAAGGTCCAAAACAGCATTACACGTCGATAATCTAAAGAAAAGCTAATCGAATACAGTAAATATACGAGCCTATGGGACATATACTGTTCCAGTAATACTTGATCAAACTTGGAGTAAAAACTTGGGTATCATTCTACAATTGTTTTCATACATAATTCTTTAACATAATCTTCATGATCAAGGTTTTTTTTTGAGGGTACACTGTTCGATTAGAAACTGTTGGCAACTTGGATAATCTTGAAGTATTGCAATGGTCCTTCGGATCAGTTTGTGTCGAGATTGTAGCACCCCTAAAATCAGTATAGCAGCGGAAAGCAAGGCTCTCAAGATCGCGATCTCACCTGTGATCGTTTTTGTCTTTGCAAGATTGAGATCGTAAGATCGGATCGAGATCGTAAGATCCTACCAATTTGTCATGTTTTGTAAAAAAATGATAAACGAGTCAAACTGTTTTCATTTATATAATATCCTCTTAAATATGTCAAATATCAAATTTGAAACAGCAAAGTAAAACTAAAACACAATTTTTCGGATTATTTTGATTTCGGCTTATATTTCATAAGCTTTAATTTTCCCGCTTATTTTGAGACTTGTGGGGTTATATAAGTTTATTACGATATGATAAACTAATATAAACCCATAAGTCTGAAAATAAGCTAGAAAATTGGGGCTTATGAGATATAAACCGAAATCAAATAAGCTCATAAACCCACATATAAGTAGAAACAAACACCCCCTAGGTATAAACTATAATCGGGTCTTAAAAATGAAACGTTAATGATTGACTTATTAGACATTAGTAAAGCTCATTTGTTTTTGGGCCTAAGCAAGTGAGATGAACTCAAAAGATAGAAAAAATAGAAATAGGTGAACTCGGATCGCGTGACGATCTTACGAGTTTACGTGCGATCCCACGATCTTACATACGATACCACCCCAGATGCGATCCTATGCCGATCTTACACGATCTTAGCTAGTAAACACGTAAGATCGTACGATCTTACGAGTTTACTCGCGATCTTGACAGCCTTGGCGGAAAGCAACCGAGGGTACTACTTCATAGCACAAAGTACAAGTCATAGAAAACGACATTTAAATGAGACGCTTTTAAAAGATACACATTCGATAAATAAATTCAGAGTTTACAAATAAGCGGTCCCAAAAATAACATAATACATAAACGTTTTTAAACTTTATCGAATGGTAAATATTGATGCATAAGTCTTCAAAACATGCCATGCGACTCTTATGCTCCATGCCAAAGCTAACACCTTACGGACTTGAGATAAACATGTTAAAAACGTCAACAAAATTGTTGAGTGAAATTCATAGGTTTGTAATTAAAGCAGTGGACCAGAAGATTTTAAGTAATCGTTGACTATTGTAACACATATAAAAGTCGCAAAGCATTTATTATTACACTAAGCTCATGACACCGAAATGTTAACGCCATTTTCAATAAGTTATTACAATAATTGCCCTAGTAGGTAATTTGCCATTTTACCTAGAGTTCTCAAATACAGTGCGTCCGTTTGCCTGACCGGTCAAACTGAACGGGGGATGTCAATCCTAATAGATGTATTCACAGCATTTGTATTTACACGCAGTAATTAACGGTTCATGATAGTAGGGGCTTTCTTGCGTAAATGGTACTTAGGCAATAATAATATCAGTTCAAGCATACATTTTCAAACAATTGTGTCCGTTGTAGAAATAGCATGTATCTCCCCCAAGTAGTTTATAAAACTATTAAATGAGTAAAAGTGTGGCTATGACCTCACCTTTAAGCAAAGCGATAACAATAGTGAAAATAAGGCGACAGAAAATCGAGAAAATCCCAGAAGCAACCTGAAGCAACCTAAAATATAATGTTGCGTCTTAGGTTTATAAATAACACGCGTATGTATGCAAATGAATTTCATAAAGTTTTTATATCGATTATACCATTGTACTTGGTGTTTAAAAAAAATTATAACGATAAGGACTAATTTTTAACAAGTTCAAAAATTAATAAACTCTAACTTTAAGTGTTGTTTGGTTTTTATATAATTATCCGACTTTAAAAGTCCGTTTCTCTTAAACCGTAAATGGTCACGACTTGGTTTTTACGCTCACGGAAAGGTATTTGAGTCCACTAATCAGATACGTGGGTCCTACAGTTCCAGATTTCATATAAAATGTGACAAATGACCAAAATGCCTTTAAGTGTCAAAGCTGTTTATTTACTGCACAAAACAGTCCCACGAAAATGGCCGTAACTTCTAATCTACACGTCCGTTTTTGCCGATTCAAATCGTCACGTTTAAGTTTATGGTCTACTATATTTTCTCTTTGTACCCGAACAAGTGATTGTATCTAAATCTATGAGCTTATATTAATTGAAATCTGGTGTGTAAATCTAGAACACTTTTACCGTTTATTTTCTAATTAAATCATCGGGCATCGTCACGACATGTGCCACCCGGCAAATCGAAGCTAAAAGATAGACCTACAACTACATATTTTTCCCTAAGTCCAAAAGCCTACTAACTTTTCCTAGAAATTCAATCTAGCTACTGATCTAAAACTGTCACATAAAATAATTGATAAAAGCATGATTTCTAGGTTTTTCTTGTTTTAATTCCTAAGTAGAAGGTATAATATCTGAAAATACATATATGTAACATGAAATAACATGTAAAAAGTATAAAAATACAAAATTATATGTTTCCTTACAAAGATGATGATGGTGAAATAGCAAGAACAAGACACTACTAATCTAAAACCACCAACTAAATTTCCAAATCATCTAAAACAACTCCAAATCTTTTATACCCTTGATTTAACTAGCCACAAACTCACGCAACACCCTTATTATACTTCAAATAACCCATGGATTCATGATGAATTTGATGATGTTTATGGTGAGATGAACTAAGGATACTTGCTAAGAACACTAACCTTTAATCCAATATAACAAGAACTAGTAAAAATCACAAGTTTTGGTGTGCTTGTGGTGTTTGGTGGTTTGGCAAGACAATGAGAGAAGAGAGGATTTGTGTGTGAGAAATTATTTTCAAGTTATGAAATGGTTAGTGAAAGATAAATGTCTAGACATGCAAATGTGTTAATGCATACGTCTTAAGATGTGGCCTGATGATACACTCATGGGACAAGTGTCTCATGAGGTGTATTCTGGTAAGAAATTTGAATAATTATAATGCTAAGTGTATGCATTATTAAGGCTAAGGTGCAACGGTGGTGCATACTTGAGCTAAAAACGTAAAACGTGCAAAGTTTACGTAAAAATGGAAAATAAAAGTACGACATATAAAATATATACGTAAGATGATAAAAATGCATAAAACATGTAGACTAAACTTGGTCTAGGGTCAGGTTCATATTTAATGTACGTGTTACGACATACGCGGGTTAGCCTATCTGGTTACCCGTAAGAGTTAATTTATGCGAAATTAAAATAGATAATAAAAGTACGAGGTTAAATAATAACCTGAAAATACGGATTGTTACATCCTCCCCACGTTTAAAGAGCTCCGTCCCGGAGATCAATATGCGTTATCCGTTGACGGTGTGTCCGAGAAAAGGTGGGGGTACTTGCTTTGATATTTGTCTTCACGCTCCCACGTGAATTCAGGTCATCGCCGAGAGTTCTAACGAACTTTGACGATAGGGATACGGCTCTGCTTCAGTTGTTTGACCTCACGATCCATAATCTCTATAGGCTCCTCGATAAACTATAGATTGTCGTCGAGCTGGATTTCATCTAGTGGAATGACAAGATTTTCATCGGATAAGCATTTCTCTAGGTACAAAATGTGAAAGGTGTTATGGATTCCACTGAGTTCTCGCGGCAGTTCAAGTCTGTATGCTATCGGACTGACCCTAGCCAGGATCTTGAATGGCCTGATGTATCGTGAGCTTAGCTTACCACTTTTCCCAAAACTGATCACGCCTTTCCAAGGTGAGACCTTTAACATAACCTTGTCGCCAACATTAAATTCCATGGATTTACGCCTCACATCAGTGTAGCTCTTCTGGCGATCACAAGCAGCTTGCAAACAGTTTATGATCTGAACAATCTTCTCCATTGTTTCATGGATAATCTCTGGACCCTTGAGTTGGCTATCTCCAACCTCACTCCAACAGACGGGTGATCGACACTTTTAACCATAAAGTGCCTCAAAGGGTGCGACCTTGATACTCGCATAATAATTATTATTGTAAGAAAATTCGATTAATGGCAAATGCTTATCCCATCCATTTCCAAATTCGATGACATAGGCACGTAACATGTCCTCCAAGGTCTGAATGGTCCTTTCACTTTGACCATCTGTTTGTGGGTGATAAGCAGTGCTCATGTCCAGATAGGTTCCTAAGGCCCTCTGGAGCGACTTCTAAAACCTAGATGTAAATCGGCTATCTCTGTCTGAAATAATCGATACTGGCACTCCATGCCTGGAGACGATTTCCTTTAAGTAAATTCGGGTGAGTCTCTCCATGCTACTCGTTTCCTTAATCGGTAGAAAATGATCAGATTTGGTAAGGCGGTCGACGATAACCCAAATGGTGTCATAACAGCTCATCCTAGGCGGTTTGTTGATGAAGTCCATTGTGATCCGTTGCCATTTCTATTCGGGAATCTCAGGTTGTTGCAATAACCCTGACGGTTTTTAACATTCTGCCTTGACTTTTGAACACGTCAAACACTTGCTGACATAAGTGGCAATTTCGGCTTTCATACTCGGCCACCAATATAGTTGCTTAAGATCATGGTACATCTTGTCTGATCCAGGGTGAATGGAGTAGTTGGACTTATGCGATTCGTGCATAATCAGATCTCTTAAGTTTTCAAGGCGTGGTAACCAACTCTTGTTCCTAATACAGAGGGTTCCATCGGGACGAGTCGCAAACTCCTTATCCATACCACAAAGATTTTCTTCCTTAACATTCTCTTCTTTCATTGCCTCAGCTTGAGAACTTAAAATTTTGGTAGGAAGGTTGGTGTGGATACTCATGAATAAGGCTCGAACTCGTAATGGCTTGACCTTTTCCTTTCGGCTTAAGGCACTGCCTACGACATTCGCCTTTCATGAGTGATAACGAATCTCACAATCATAATCACTGAGAAGTTCGATCCATCGTCGTTGTCTCATGTTAAGTTCCTTTTGGCCAAGAATGTTCTAGAGACTTTTGTGATCCGTAAACACCTTACACTTTGTACCGTATAGGTAGTTTCTCCAAAGTTTGAGAGCGAAAATCACAGCACCCAATTTCAAATCATGGGTCGTGTAGTTATCCGCGTGAACCTTGTAGGTTCCCGATTTATACTTCACTTCATAACACGAAACACGTATCAAGAAAAGAAAAGGAGAGAGAGTCGAAAATAGAGAGAGAGAGAGAAGAGAGTTGAGAGAGAATAAGAAAAAAATATTTTTGATATTATGAAAAATTAGATATTTTCTAAAAGAAAATATCTATATATATATGAGATATTTTCTGAAAAGAAAATATCTAAATATATATATATCCCTACGACGCGTGGGATATTTAACTAGGACCCGGGCTCGGGTTTTGTTTGGGATTAAACCCGAAACATATACAATATTAGATTAACTATCGAGCCCGATTCCCGATATTATCCTGTTACAACATTAACTAATTAAAGACCAAAGCTCCATCGTAGAGTGACCGAGCTTCCTTGTTCGACTCAATAAATTGAGGCTAACAATCTCCCCCGAAGTGAGGTCTTGAACACGGGAACGAGCTTCCTTTATTGACTCAATAAAATTGAGGCTAACAATTGATACCAATTGTAGGTTCCCGATTTATACTTCACTTCATAACACGAAACACGAATCAAGAAAAGAGAAGGAGAGAGAGTCGAAATTAGAGAGAGAGAGAAGAGAGAGAGTTGAGAGAGAATAAGAAAAAAATATTTTTGATATTATGAAAAATTAGATTTTTTCTAAAAGAAAATATCTATATATATATGAGATATTTTCTGAAAAGAAAATATCTAAATATATATATATATATATATATATATATATATATATATATATCCCTACGACGCGTGGGATATTTAACTAGGACCCGGGCTCGGGTTTTGTTTGGGATTAAACCCGAAACATATACAATATTAGATTAACTATCGAGCCCGATTCCCGATATTATCCTGTTACAACATTAACTAATTAAAGACCGAAGCTCCATCGTAGAGTGACCGAGCTTCCTTGTTCGACTCAATAAATTGAGGCTAACAATCTCCCCCGAAGTGAGGTCTTGAACACGGGAACGAGCTTCCTTTATTGACTCAATAAAATTGAGGCTAACAATTGATACCAATTGTAGGTTCCCGATTTATACTTCACTTCATAACACGAAACACGAATCAAGAAAAGAGAAGGAGAGAGAGTCGAAATTAGAGAGAGAGAGAAGAGAGAGAGTTGAGAGAGAATAAGAAAAAAATATTTTTGATATTATGAAAAATTAGATATTTTCTAAAAGAAAATATCTATATATATAGATATTTTCTGAAAAGAAAATATCTAAATATATATATATCCTTACGACGCGTGGGATATTTAACTAGGACCCGGGCTCGGGTTTTGTTTGGGATTAAACCCGAAACATATACAATATTAGATTAACTATCGAGCCCGATTCCCGATATTATCCTGTTACAACATTAACTAATTAAAGACCAAAGCTCCATCGTAGAGTGACCGAGCTTCCTTGTTCGACTCAATAAATTGAGGCTAACAATCTCCCCCGAAGTGAGGTCTTGAACACGGGAACGAGCTTCCTTTATTGACTCAATAAAATTGAGGCTAACAATTGATACCAATTGTAGGTTCCCGATTTATACTTCACTTCATAACACGAAACACGAATCAAGAAAAGAGAAGGAGAGAGAGTCGAAATTAGAGAGAGAGAGAAGAGAGAGAGTTGAGAGAGAATAAGAAAAAAATATTTTTGATATTATGAAAAATTAGATTTTTTCTAAAAGAAAATATCTATATATATATGAGATATTTTCTGAAAAGAAAATATCTAAATATATATATATATCCCTACGACGCGTGGGATATTTAACTAGGACCCGGGCTCGGGTTTTGTTTGGGATTAAACCCGAAACATATACAATATTAGATTAACTATCGAGCCCGATTCCCGATATTATCCTGTTACAACATTAACTAATTAAAGACCAAAGCTCCATCGTAGAGTGACCGAGCTTCCTTGTTCGACTCAATAAATTGAGGCTAACAAACCTTAAGTTGTCGGGAAGCATATGCTATAACTTTTTTCCGTTGCATCAACACTGCGCCTAAACCTTTGTGCGAAGCATCACAATAAACCGCAAAGTCTTTGGTTCCTTCTAGCAAGGCCAAAATTAGTGCACTACAAAGCTTCTGCTTTAGTAGTTGGAATGCTTCTTCTTCTTCCTCACCCCATTCGTACTTCTTATTCTTCTAAGTCGGCTTGGTCAAGGGTTTAGCTATCGAGGAAAATCCTTCGACAAGTCTTCTGTAGTAACGCGCAAGGCCTAAAAATTGTCGCACTTCGGTTGGAGTTGTTGGTGCAGCCCAATCTTTGATAGCTTCGATCTTAGCAAGATTGACATGAATGCCTTGACTATCAATTACATGACCGAGAAATTGTACCGATTTTATCCAAAATTCAAACTTAGAGAATTTGGCATACAATTGCTCATTCTTTAGTAGTTCTAAGATAGCCTTCAGATGTTCCCCGTGTTCTTTCTTGCTTCGAGAGTAAATCAGAATATCTTTAATGAACATGATCACAAACTTGTCAAGATATGGTTTGCACACCCGATTTATCAGATCCATGAATATTGTCGATGCGTTGGTCAAACCAAACGGCATTACCTAGAACTCGTAATGACCGTAACGAGCCCTAAATGCTGTTTTTAGGATATCTTCTACTCGAACTCTGAGTTGGTGGTAACCTGATCGCAGATCGATCTTTGAGTAAACGCTGGAACCTTGTAGTTGGTCAAACAAGTCGTCAATTCTTGGAAGTGGGTAACGGTTCTTTACGGTTAACTTGTTAAGTTCACGGTAGTCGATACACATTCGGAATGATCCGTCTTTCTTCTTAACGAATAATACTAGAGCTTCCCAAGGTGATGAGCTTGGTCAAATAAACCCTTTATCCGAAAGTTCTTGCAATTTTTCAGATAATTCTTTCATTTCGGACGGAGCTAGCCGATACGATGCACACGCCACCGATGTTGCGCCAGGTACCAAGTCGATCTGAAATTCCACTTGTCTAGTTGGCGGAATTCTCGGTAAGTCTTCATGAAACACCTCCTGAAAATCTCGAACGATGGGCACATCCTCCAATCGCTTCTCTGCCGACTTCTTTTCCGTCACATGTGCTAGAAACACTTGACATCCTTTCTCCATGTACTTTCGGGTCTTTATGCCAGATATGATACTTAGTCGGGGTTTATTTCTATCGCCTTTGATTATCAGTATCTTATTGTTGTAGGGTGATATGCGTGGATTGCAAACCGAAGTTTTATAATCCCTTAGACAGTGTACCTAATCGTTGTAGTGTAGTATAGAGAAAACACGAGGGATTAATCGTTCTCTGAGGGAATAGTTTGGGTAGGCTCAATTGAATGTCACCAAGGTCTAAAGATTAAGGGAAGACTATTTTGTATTATTTTTTTTATGTTTTTTTTAAAGCAAGTAAAATCTCGGGTTTTAAAGAGGGTTTGATTTATCTAATTAACTACTAATTTATGCTTTCTTCTGCTGGGCCTCCTAAGCTTGTTTTTTACTTCAATAATCTTCACATTAATCTTCAATTCCTCAATAATCATCGTTTTTGCTCGAATATTTCTTCAATGGTACCTTTACAATAAAATAACAACTAGACGTAATATTTGCAATAAAAACCAAAATATTGTTATTTATTTAAGCATAAATGAGGGGTTTTCTTATAATAAAACATGTATAATCGTGACTTGATCACTAATTTACTTTTAATATAATCTAATTATGTGGAAACTCGTATAGGTAAACAAACGTGCTCACTTAATCATGCACTACTCCTTAGATGCCCTTACTAATGCTATTGCCCGTCACCCTTGCGATGTAATGTGTAAGTATTTCATAATTCATAAGCGGGTTGTCAAATCTACTTTCTATGTGATAACCGAATAGGACAATACATAAGTAAGGTAGTATGAAGACTATTGCAAATGTATCCTTTCTACATAATCATATTTCCCTAGATGTCTTCGTAATCAATTAAATAAGCTAGTTTTCTAGAGAACGTGTACACCATCAACAAGAAGCAATAGTAAAAAGAATTACAAACTAAGTTTCATGCAATCATAAGCAAATACTAATAAATTTAGCCTAATATGTTAATTGAAAGCGAAGAACAGTTAATCAAACAATACATAGACATATTGAAAGATTAAAGGGATAAAGGAACTTCACTTTCAATAAAACATGAAGTTTTTCTCGATTTTGGCTTCAATCAAACCGAAACCGAAGAGTCGGAGACCATAAATATGTAAAACCGAACTGACTAGTCTACACTTTACATGGTATGATCAAGTGAGTACCTTTAGCGACGAAACTCGATGGGGACCTGAAGGGGTCGTGGCCCCCCAAAAATTTTACCCACAAGTACATTTTATAATGGTATGTATTATTGGTACGAATGTTAAATGAAAATGTAAGTCAAGCCCTTATAATGAATACATTACAGTTTGACCCCTCCAATTAAACTTGTTAAGTTACGTCTATGAGTACCTTCTCTTGGGAATGAATCGGCGTTTACATGACATGCACGTGTGGCGAATCCTAATACTTGTAAGCTTAAAATAAGTTTGTGATGATATTATGGTAAGATATGTGATAATTGAATATATGAAGGAAAATTTAAGACTACAATGGTTTTCAAAAAGTTAGCTAAAAGGATGATAGAAACTATATCAGTTCTAAAAATGTGATAATTTGCTTTATTACATTATATAACATTTGTTGAAGTTGACTTGAATGGCTGAAGGGAGGGGGACGGCTAGGTGCGTAGTAGAGCCACGGTTCGAGCCGACACTTTTCAAACGCCGAACCAATCCGTCGGCTTGGAGAATTAAATATTGTGGTTCACCGGAGCTTCGAGTTCTGAATCATGGAAAATTCTTATAGCTATATCGAGAACTAGAACAAATAATGAAAACACCAAAAAAGCATGAGTCGTTAATTATCAACGGAAACCGACTATAGATCCAGAATCCGGACATTAACCCATTTTGTCCAACCAGCACAGCCACACGTTACTTATGATATTAAACAAAACCACAAAAACGGCATCAATTCCTAAATATAGCCACAAAATAGACGCACAAAACCAAAACAGCTGAATAGTCTATTATTTTCACTTTTCCAGTTCCTGGAATCCCTACAAATCATATTCTCATCTTAAAGTTCAATTTGGGAATAATAACTCTCGTAAATATCCAAAACAGACATCACATGTCTATGTTCTAAGACAGGAAAATGTAAACAGACACATTATGCTAGTAATACAAGTAAACACCACTTATTATTGAACTATCCATCATACACTCCTTCACTAAACTTATCTTCTGGGTAGAAGCTCGCCACCACTTGGTTTCCACCAAACTTCCTTCCATTTAGTCCTTGACGAGCTCTTGTTGAACCGTCTGTGTTGTCATACTCCAAGAAAACCTACACAAACAGGGAAAAAAACCGTGAGTGCATTTCAGGTGATTTGGTGGTAACTGTGAAATTGTTATTTCAAAGACTAATTGGAAAATGACACCGAAGGTAAATGAGTGTTGCTAATAACAAACCTTGCCAACCCCCGCAACTGGTTCGCCGTTTGGATTTGGGCGCGGGATGACCACATTTACTAGATTACCTGCAAGAATAGTTTAATTACATAATTAATTAATACTCGGTGTAAATAGATATTAAATATAGACATAAAGAGGCGCCAAAGATTGCTTCTGTCTGAATTTTAGGAGAAGATTCTTTATAGCAAAAGGCTGTAAAACAGAAAGATGTAGAAACAACCAAAATCAAAAGATTGATAAATGATTTGCTACATTACAAATGTCCAAATTCTAAAGGAACCTTACCGAATTTTCCACATTCTATTTTCATGTCTTCCAAAATGTCTTCATAATCCTCATCGTTTACGAGCTCTTCTTCAGTTACCACTTGCGTTAGAGATAGAACCTTGGTGGGAGGTGGACCTATAGGCCCAGGTTGCAGCATCAGTCTCTGTAAATAAGATTGTGGTAATTATTAGCTAAACTAAACTAGGGCATTGCTAATTGCAGCTTGATCAAATGTATTCAGATATATAAAAGGTGACAATTTGGAAGCATACTTCAACATATGTTAACTCAGATTACGTTTCATTTCTAAGAGTTCAAAAGGGTTGAGGTGTCATTTTCCATTATTATATCTATACAGTCGTACCAATCATAATTTAGTAACATTATTATCAAATGAAAGGAGATCAAACTTCTAAAATACAGATCATGCAAACAAGTGAAAAACTGAACAAAACTTCTCACCTGCAGCGCAATTTGTTGTTGTGCATGTAACAGTACACTCTCCTGCTCAGGCTTAGGTTGAGTTTGACCTTGGTTAGCTCGTCTAACTGTAAGGGTTTTGTCACCCATTTTAATACCATTGAGAGCTGCACATGCAATATCTGTGACAGATAGATCTTGATAAACACAGAACGCGTAACCTTTAGAGTTGCCTGTTTCTCTATCTTTCACAAGATCAAATCCCCTAAGAGCCCCAAAAGACTCCAGTAGCTCCCTGACTTGAGCCTCTGTGAAATAGTAAGGAAGCCCACCAACAAATATGCGATCAGGACCCTCGAGCCCACCAGCAGAACCTGGTGTTAGACCAACAGCCCCTAGGTTCAGGTTTGGGTTAGGTTGGCTTGGACCAAGAGTTGCAGCTAGTGACGGATTGTAATCACTAGGCCTCCTGACCTTAACTGGTGCTCCCTGAAATTTGAGATTAAAATACATAAAATAGTTGTACAATATGCAAAACTATTACTTCATATTATTTATCTACACTGCAAGATTGACTGCTGTAAAAAATACCTCAAATATAATGCCATCCAAAGCCATTGCATTGCTGGCTTCCTCAACAGATCTCATCTCCACAAAAGCAAACTTCTTCTCATGATTAATGTAAACATTGACAACAGCATCACCTGACCATGATTTTGTTAGAATGTGAAGATTAAAGAGCTTCATCGTTAAAAACATGCAACTAACTAACCTGGACCAGCAGTATTTCCACCAATTGCAGACATAACATGACTAAAATAGGTTGCTACTGACTGCAAAAAAGATAATAAATCTAAAACGTTAGTGTACAATCATATAAAATATACAGAGTACTTTTTATCGGACATATTATGTCATATCATGACAAATTATAAAAGTCATATTCAAATGCGAGGAAGTAAGCTCTGCCCCTTTTCACATATAGAATCTATATATGTAGGTATAAAAATGATAGGATTAAATTACCTGTTCATTTGCAGTTGGAGAAAGTTCACCAAAATAAATCCGTCTAGCATGTCTTGTGGCCTGAATTGCAGCAGCATTTGTTAGAACTTTCATAGTCCAAATAAAAGAAGAAACAAAAGCTAAAGATATCAGTCTACAAATCCGCTAGTAACATCAATATTTGATTCCTATCTAAAATTTTCACATGTGAAGATACTTTACAAATCCGCTAGTAACCCATTCCTATCTAAAAATTTCACATATGAAGATACTTTACAAATCCGCTAGTAACATCAATATTTGATTCATATCTAAAATTTTCACATGTAAAGATACTTTACAAATCCGCTAGTAACCTCAATATTTGATTCATATCTAAAATTTTCACATGTAAAGATACTTTACAAATCCGCTAGTAAGATCAAAAACTAATTTCATACTAAGCTTTCTATTCATGAATATATTACGCAAAATAATTAAGTCGCCTATAACAATCAAGACCTAATTTGCAATATTTACAATGAAAACTTATATTCCTAGTTGATACTTACTTTCATCTGTGAAGATACTCTAAATAAACTTCTGCACGTGTAAAGATGGTATTACTAAACTTAAATCATAAAAAATACTTCTAATAATCATCAAAAATTTCGCTACAACTTCGTAGAATGATACAAAAACATAACACACCAACTAAGAAACCACGCAAGTCAAGCGGTGCACAGGACACAATCACGCAACAAAGCGACAACGTTATGTGCAAAAACCATATTGTGACTCACTGCCAAAGATAAGCTATCCAATCGCCCCACCCAACCACATTCCCCGCTCGACCTATCTCCCCCAAAAGCCGACACATCCAATGCACTAAACATAGGTATGCCCACAGCCTGACCAACCAAGATAATACAATCTAAAAAACAGATAACTGTAAACAAACAGTAGCAAACCCAATACCTTGATTAACTATTCTTTCAATATATCGGACCCTCATAACATCAGATCATCATCATGACACAATCAACACCTCCTAATTCCAATGCAAAGGACTACGCTCATGCCCCTTTACTCAAGTAGAATGCCATTAGAATTTAAATCCAAACAATAGATATGCAATTATCAATTACGCTGTTCATTTGCAGACATATGGCGAAACATTCCACACACACATAAACCCGTACGAACTACAGTACTAGTGGCCTGACTCATGCCAGACACACTTTGTAGAGAAACAAGTCCTTCATACCAACATAAAAAAGAAACAAAACAAAGATATCAGCCAAATAAGAAAATGTACATATGAAAAAGTATGCTAAATTTCTTCAAAGAAACGGAAAACAAACAATAAATCCTCTATACATATATCCAATATATCTGTATGTAGTCACTTTGCTTGAACTGTTATCACATATACAGGAAGAGCGCATACTACCTGACAAACATAAGTCCACAATATTATACAGCAAATGTTTAAAATTTTTTCTAGTAGTTATATTAATATTTTGTGTGTTGTATTTTTTTATTTTTAAAGTATGTTAGTGTTGATTTTTATGTTTATTTTATTTGTGTTTGTAGGTTAATTTTTTTTGGTATTTTTGATGCGTATTATATGATTGTTTTGTTTATATGTAATGGTTCCATGAACTCATAAATCTCTTACTTTAGTTGGTAACAATCCATCTTATATGGGACAGAGAGAAAATACTCTCCTCTCTCCTGCCGATCAAGTCCATAGGGAACAAGTTTTTTTTGGAACATTACCAGGAATGCTTGGTTTGGTCCCAGGGCCCTACCTTTTTAAATTATCGTGACAAAATCAATCTCTCAGAAGAAGGTATAAATTAATTATCGTAATACTATCACTTAACCATAGCAGATATAGAGTAACATCAACCCACTCAACGGCTTCAATACAAAATCGAGCACTTTTCACGTAATCCTATGTAATTTGGAGACAAAAAATTCTATGAATTTTAACTCATTCCTCTAACCAAATGAAGTTTTTTTTTTATCTATGTTTCTCTCAGTAGCAGATGATATCTCTTTGTAATGTAGTATCGTTTGTAAAATTATATTAAACTACCAAACAAACAATCTCATCCCCCAGTTCAATAACGCAGCAAAACTTGTTACAAACGTTATAACTGTATCTGGGGCAGATCGTGTTCTTGCTTGTGATCTTCATTCTCAGCAATCTCAAGGCTATTTTGACATTCTAGATAATCACATACATGGTCAGACGGTCATACTTGATTACCTTACTAGCAAGACCATTTCTGTTGAGGATTTAGTAGTCATCTCCCCAGATGTTGGTAGGGTCGCTAGAGCCCGTGCTTTCACAAATAAATTATCTGATGCACCATTGGCCACTGTTGATAAGCGACGTCATGCACACAATGTTGCAGAGGTAATGAATTTGATTGGTGATGTAAAGGGTAAAGTAGCAGTGATGGTGGATGACATGATCGACACTGCTGGTCCCATCTCTAAAGGAGCAGCATTGTTGCATCAAGAAGGTGCAAGGGAAGTTTATGCATGCTGCACACATGAAGTTTATACATGTACCAACAAAATGAATTTTTTTATCCATGTTTCAAGCAGCAGATGATAATTTTTAAAACTACCAAAACAATCAATTCCCAGTTGAAGACGAACAAGACCTATCATACCATTGCACTGATTCTTCCTTGTACATATAAGCTACAGAAGTCGGCTCACACCCATTCTCAGCACAGTGGGACTAGTAGCCCAACATTGCCTTCTTATACATATAACAAAACATAGAACAAACAAAAAACACAAAACACAAGACAAAACCAAAAGCTCTCTCAGTTCGATATCATGACACTAAGTAATGCAATAAAGAATTCTGAAAAGACCAATTTTGGGATGATGACACTTAAACTCTGTGGGTACAATTAAAGATACTAAATTTGCTTACCAAAATAACACCATGCATTTTGGTATGACCTTTCCACACTATAACAAAGACAAAAATGAAAGTTATCAAAGGATTGATATCAGTTATATATGGAGAGATATGTACCTGGAGTAACAGCAGCAGCACCAGCCAACATTGCAGAAGCTGGAGGAGCCATGTCAAAACCACTAACTCTTTTGCTGCTATAAATACCAAAGGTAAGTATAAACTTCATCAGCCTAAACATATTCATGCATACTACAAGGTTCACTATAAAGGATAATGCATACAAGATGAGAAGCCCAAATAGAAAGCAGATGTACATTAGCAAAACGCTTTACAAGGAACTCTTTAAAAGGTTACCGCTTGCCCATGTGACAAATAACCATTGCTTTTAGTATAGTTTTGGAGGTTTACGAAGATAATACTCATGAACATATTATGTTGATGGGGGTATGGAACCTTTTGACCAACACTCAAAAGCAAGAAATAACAAGTTAGAAATGTAAAAAAACGTTTCTTTCAAAACAAAACCATCCATTGACAATGAATTGTAAGCATGTACAACGCAGCTTTTAGAGCTACAACTGACCCAAAAGATTTACAATTTTTTTAAACAAAAAATCCTACATAAATCTATTAAAAAACTCAAATTCAAATTCAGACCTAACATGATTTTATTTGTAAGTAATTTCTGGATCATAAAGCAACATGACATACATCTAGATAAGTTAAATAGCTAATCAATGAAATGCAGAATCTCAATTTCCAATATGATGTTAAATGTAAGAATATACAAGGTTCATCAAAGCAACATAACCAAAAAAAGCCTACACTTACCTCTTGGAGCGTGAACGAGACCGTGACCTTGATCTACGTTCAGATTTGGCTCTCGAGCGAGAACGAGACCTATGTCTACTACGCCTATCCTCTCTATCCCTATCATAATCTCTTCGCCTGGCAAGAAAACCACAAATTAGAACAAGGTTGACAGATATAATGTTAAATGATTAAATGAGTATTGCACAGAGTAACCTGATCAAATCCATGACAAATAAATGTATGAAGTACCAAAACAAAAGTATAAAAGAAAAGGCAAACCAAAACATTAACAACAAAATATAACTAAGGGGGTGCTTGTCTAAGCTTATGTTTTAAAATTAGGTTTATATTTCATACGCGGCTTATGGCTTATAAATGATAAGCTCATAAGCTCAAATTTAATGTTTGGTGTAGCTTATTATAATTAATGATGAAAAATGAGAAAAAAAAGTACTTGAACATTATAATGAGTAATTATTAAAGGAGGGTATTAAAGTCTTTTTAGATAGCATCCTTAATATAAACCCACCCTCCTCAAATAAGTCACAAAACTTGGGCTAATCAAAACCCCCTTATATAAGCTTATAAGCCCAACCATATAAGCTTAGCAAAACACTTGATTAGGCTTATTTTTGTTAAATAAGATAATAATAAGCTTAAACAACAGCCCCTAAAGAACCAAAAATAACTGAGGTGACGTGTCAATAACATAGCAGTTTAATTATCTTACCTGTCGTAGTCTCGACTCCTGTGATAGTCATCGTCATCTCTATCCCTATCCCTTCTGTCACTCCGTTCCCTACGGTCCCTGTGACGATCTCTGTCTCTATCCCTTTCCCGGTCTCTACTTTTTTCCCTGTCCGGGTCTCTGCTTTTTTCCCTATCGCGGTCTCTGCTCTTTTCTCTGTTGCGGTCTCTGTCCCTCTCCCTCTCCCTATCCCTGTCCTTGTCCCGATCCTTATCCCGCACTCTCTCCCTGTCCTTTGACCTACTTTTCGAAGACTCTCTTTCAGAGTCACGAGAAGCACGCTGCAAACATGAAGAAAATATATTAATAACAATTAGAGAAAAATAGTAACAAAGTACTCCAAACTTCTAAGCTTCTACCGCGTGATTTTAACAAGTAACAACATTATCACATGCGTTCTTTGAAGTAATCCCATAATCATATTACTCCTCAAAAAAACTGGCAAAGACACTATCACATGAAAACAGTCAAGCAAATCACCAACCAGGCAAGTATCCGAGATCTTAGTAACCATAAACTATATTGCATATCAGAGTGATATTAATTTAATCCATTCAACCAAAAGTCCAGAATAGCTTTCTGCAATACAGTTAAAATTACACAACATATAGGCGCTAATCATTTATCCGCATAACGCTAAGCTGTTCTTTCTAAACATTATTAACAGACGCCAATACATAACAGACCAACCACCACTTCATTACGCCCACATTTTAGACACAGTACTAGTATCAATGTAATCTAAAGGGAGTATTTGTTTTAAGCTTATTTGAAGGGCTTATGGAAAAGCCAATAATCTCACTTATCAACTTGGGCTTATAGCATAGTTAAGTTCATAATAAGACAAATAGCTACTCGTTTACCCTAAATTAAGTGCATAAAAAACCCTAAATTCAGTACCGATAATAAAAATTAATCCCTAACCCTAATTAACAGAATAAAATTTGAATTAAAGAATACCTGAGACTTGGAATCACTCAACTCATCGCCGCCGTGATTGTTAGCTCCGGCAGCGGCGGCGGTTAGGGTTTCAACGTCTTGACCGTTACCTTCGTATCGTTCTTCTTGGTAATCCATTGTGTTATTGATTGATTGATTTGTGTCCGTACAATTGTTATTCAAAGTGTTTGTTATTATTAGGGCTTGTAAATATATAAGAGTTTATATTGGGTTTGTACGATGGATGGATATATGTATTTGTTTGTTTTTGTATTTACCCTACACGAGTGGAGTAGTTATCGAGATTTTATATCGGGAAATTTATAGATATTTTGTTCATGTGTTTCGTGTAAAGTTTACTTATTTACAGCATACTTTTCATCATTATGCGAGATGACAACAATATCATATCAGTTTTGTAAAAAATTGATATTGAAATTTTTTTTTGAAAGGCAAAGATTTTATTGCTAACAAAGCTTTAAGCGGAGCCTTAGAAAAATATTACAAAAGAGGGAAACGAGAAACAAAATAACCAAGAACAAAAATGAGAACAACATCGAAAAAAGAAAACACCAAGCTAGACATGGTCTAGAATATCAAAGGGTCTTGAAGTCCATCTCTCCCAAACTGCAACTCCATGAGAGAAATGAGCCGAGATCGATCCATGTCTTCAAAAGTCGTTGAATCGACGAGAAGATGTATTCCTCGATATTTTCCGAAGCAACCGGGTTGGCATTGACCAACTTGTTCCTCCAATTCCATAAAGGTCATAAAGAAACCTTAACATCATGAAAGAATTTGTTTCGTGCTGAACACCCAAGGCTGTAAACGTTTTCCATGGCGATTTGATCAATAGAAAAAGAAGGGAACACAGTGGGCATATCCAAGTTCCACCAAGCCCACACTTTTCTCCAAACACGAGCAACACGAGGGCAAGCAACCAAAACATGATGCACATCTTCAATGGATTGGTTGCAAAACGGGCATGAAGGGTCAGTGATCGAGATGCCACGTGCAACAAGGCTTGGGCGAGTAGCTAGCCTATACAAAGAAGCCCTCCAGATACAAACGTTTACTTTTCGAGGATCCACGAGTTCCAGATATGATGTTTACCAATAACACGTTCCGAGAACAACACGTTATGGATGGACTTCGAGAGGGTCTTTACCTTGAAAATGCCTGATGCTTCATAAGACCAAGACCATTTGTCAACGCCATCCTATTAGATAATATTGACTAAATATATTTGTATTTATCACTCCACAATTATAGGAGTTGATTATCTTGTATTCTTGTCATTATAAATATAGATACATCACACCATTAGATGTGTGGTTAATTCAATATTCATTATATGGTATCAGCCTAACTTTTCTCCCCTCTCAGTCTCTTTTTCCTAACCCTAAAACCACTGTAATTTTTTTCCTGGTACCTCCTCATGTCGACCTCTCAAGACAACACCTTCCCCATGAATACCCTCCTCCATATGATCCCTATCAAGTTGTCTTCCACCAACTATCTTCTATGGAAAAATCAAATGCTTCCTCTCCTCTCCTACCAGAAGCTTACAAATCATATTGATGGTACTACTGCCCCGTCGGCTACCATCACGTCTGGTGATCAATCCATTCCAAATCCAGCCTTCACTACTTGGAATGATTTTGATCAACGAGCAGTCATCCTTCTCAATTCCTCCCTAACCGAGGAAGCTGCTGCTGAAGTCTTGGGCCTTACCACGGCTCATGCAATCTGGACTGCTTTAGAGACTGCCTACAGCAACTCTTCTGTTGAAAGGATCCATTCTCTGCGTGATTCTCTTCGCAAACTATCAATATGGCACCTCCACGGTTTCTAATTATGTCGTCAATTCAAAGGTATTTTGTGACAAAACTTAACTGCTATTGGACAACCTGTAGATGAAAATGGACAAGCTTCACTGGTTACGTTTGGGTTTAGGAGCCCCCTTGTTTGAAAACCTTCTCCACTGCCATTCGCACGACCAAACTCCTTTCAAACTTTTCGTGTTTGTTATCTCAAGCGGAAGTCATGAGATGTTTCTTCAAATCTATTCATGGGTTCGGCCACACCTCCTGCTCTTTCTTTTCTCAACAAGCGGGTTTCTAGATCTTCACATGGAGTCAACACGCCAGACTAAAAATACTCTCGAGGGAGTGGTCGCCTAATAACTCAATGGGGGTAGAGGACGTGGGGCAGGCGTCCCCACCTCACTGCCAGTTATGTCGCACCACTGGGCCTATGCCTCTCTTGTCCATCTATTAACTTATGCTCGAATGATGCTACTTCTGATGCAAACTTAGCACAAGCCTTCACCTCTCAGTGCCATGTTACTCAAGGGCACCCGGATTGGTACGTCGATTCAGGTGCCACGGCTCACATGACCTCCTCTCCGGATAATGTCTCGCATTCAGCCCCTTATTCGGGTAATATGCGTGTTTTTTTGGGAAATGGTGATGCTTTACCTGTTTCTCATATTGGTCAATCTATGGTTTCAAATAAAATATTGCTTCGTGATGTTTTGGTCATTCCTAAATTAACCAAAAATCTCCTGTCGATAACGCAAAACTTTAAACATGGATCATCCGGTTGATTTTCTTTTCTCTAACTATTTTTTAACATTCAGGACAGAGAAACAAAAGGTGATAAGCACAAGACTATGTGTAAGATGTGCTTATGTGCTTCGAGATACTCCAATGGCCTTGGCGGCAACTGTTGGTGTCTCAAGAAAAGCTTCTTTTGAATTATGGCATAATCGTTTAGGACATGTTTCTTTTGATGTTATTTCAATCTTTTAATAATAATTGGTTGTTTTAGGATGTTACTTCTATACTGCCTAAACCGAATATTTGCCAAACATTGGTCATCTCTCCAAAAGCCAATGTTTACATTTGAACTTAATTCTAAACGATCTTAATATCCATTTGATTTATTCATTTGTGTTTTATGGGGTCTTGAACCTGTTTCAATCAGATGGTTACTTTGTACTAATGTTATATTTGTGATTATTTTTAGTTTCACATGGTTTTATCCTTTAACAAAACCAAGTCTGCATCTATACGTTTTCTATTTTTTTTTCATCTGCATTTATCAAACTTGTACAGACTCAATTATCTAGGAAAATTAAAGTTTTTCAAAGTGATGGAGGCACAGAATTTTGTTGAATCACTCAGGTTCGGAAATTTTTTAAAGACAATGGCACACTTCACCGATTATCATGTCCTTACACACCTCAACAAAACGGGCGTGCTGAGCGTAAACATCGGCATCTTGTTGAAACTGGGTTGGCTATGCTATTCCATGCTCATGTTCCTGCATCGTATTGGGTAGATGCATTTAGTTCAGCCACGTACATCATCAATCGGTTACCTACTAAACTCCTTGGTAATCACTCTCCTTTTGAATTATTATATTCAAGGCTGCCAAACTATACAAATTTTCGTGCTTTTGGATGTCTTGTCTACCTATATTTACGTGATTATTCAGCTCATAAGTTGGCTCCCCCCCAGAAGTATACCTTGTGTTTTTATTGGTTACACCCATCAATATAAGGTACAAATGCCCTTGATCCGGATTCGTCTCGTATATTTAGTACTCGGCTTGCCGGTTTTTGATGAGAGTTAACTTTTCCTTTTGCTAGCACCGCTAATCCTAATGCTCTTTCAACACTTCAGTTGTGCACTTTTCTAGAAGATGGGCCACCCATATCAGATGCCCCGGTTCCTGAATCTCGGCCCACCGATACAAGGCCCTCATCTTCGAGTCCGTGTGGGCTGTGCCCCGTTCCAACAACTGCTGCTGAACCAATCCATGAGCCTGACTCAACGCCTTCATCACCGTATTCATCTGAAGACGACAACCCACCAACCGACAGTGATGATGTCTCTTCTCATGGTGCACCTCCGGCCACTGCTCCTACCGAGCCTTCGTCCGTTCACCAGATGAAGACTCGTTCTAAATCAGGAATTTTCAAGACAAAGACTCGCGGGTTTTGTATCTCTTACTCATTGTTTACATGCTGCTCTTTTTTCTCTTGTTAGCAAAGGGATTCATAATCCGCAGCTAAACATCCTCAATGGATTAGTGCTATGCATTGATGAAATGGAGGCTTTTAAAACAATATTGTACTTGGACCCTTGTACATCGTCATCTGATTCTACTATTGTTGGTTCCAAATAGGTTTATCGAATCATATTATCATGCTGATGGCGCAGTTGAAAGGTTGACAAGCAGTGTGGTGGCTCAGGGTTTTATCAAAATTCCGGGTCTCGATTATTCCTCACACGTTCATGTCCAGTTGTTAGAGCTTCTATGTGAGAATCTGTTCTATCTTTGGGGATTGTACTATATCGTCTTGGCCGTTCTACATCAGTTAGATGTAAATGCTTTTTTACATGGAAACCGTAATGAGACTGTTTACATGGTGCAACAACAGGGTTCATGATCAGCATTTTCCATTCATGTATGCAAATTATCCAAGGCACTTTACGTTTAAAGCCAAGCTCCTCGCGCTGGTTTCATGATAAGTTTTTTATACTTGCTCATGGTTTTGTTGTAGTCGAGCCGACACTTCCTTTATTTGTTTTCTCTAAAAGAATCTTGCATTCTGTAATTTTATTTTTTTTTTTTTGGCTCGTGTATGTTGATGAATTTCCTCACTGGCACAATGATCCTTGCTCACCTCATTTACCACTCAGTCTTAATTAGGAGTTTGAATAAAAGACCTGGTGACCTTAGCTATTTTCTTGCCTGGAAGTAAAGATACACTAACGGATGGGCTTTTCCTTAGTCAGCCAAATATTGCCACAGGTTGTTCTTACTCGGGCATGCCATCTGCTTGGATTCAAAACCCGTGTCTACTCCCTTGGCTGTAATGAAGTTGTTTGTGACAGGTGGATCTCTTTCGCTAATCCTACTTCTTGATCGATCTTAGTGGGAGGCTTTGCCAATAATTCACCATCACTAGGCTGATTTATCTTATGCGGTAATCAAGCTAGTCAGTTCTTCCATGCTCAACCGAGCTCAATCTTTCAATCTGTCAACCGCATTATACGATATGTCAAGGGTAATCACATATGGGGACCGTCGGCATCAGCTTTATCGATACTAGGGCAGCCCAATTGTGACATGCCGAGTAGTCCCAAGATAGTGTTGAATGTACGTCGCCGATAATAGAGACCCATATGTGTTGTCCGACGCTTTACTTGGACTATTTTTCATTATCGTAGTCAATAGCGGATGATGAAGGGAAGTATTGAAACATGAGCATACATTTTTTTGGCTATACAATACTTATCAATCACCTCAATTTTCCAAACCTCCACCCTCAACCACCCTTATATATTATAATCTATCTACCAATCCCCCCCTACAACAATAACTACCCCAACACAAAACATAACCAACCAACAACCACCACTCCCATTCCTAGCCCGCGCCCCCTCGCCTCCGCGGGCCACTACCCCTTTCACCTACCGCCAGCACCCCCCGCCCAGACCCACCACCCCGCGCCCCCCCCCGCGACGCCCGACCGTACCCGGCCCCCCCGCGAGCCCGGACCGACATAACTTCGCCCGGAAACAACATTACACCACTCTATCTTCGCAGGCTCCACGACTCGGATGCTGATTGGCTCTCGCTTGTATCGAAATCGTTCGGTCAATTATGGTTATTCCATATTTTCTCGGATGGCAACTTAGTTTGTTGGAAACTATCCTTCTTTATGCAGAGTGCCAAGAAACAACCCAACTGTTTCATCGATCTAGTTGTGTATTCAGAATATCGTGCCTGGCAATAAACACCGCTGCAGAGATCATTTGGATTTAACATCTTGTTCGAGAATTCAATGCGTCTACCACCGGATTCCTCGTCCGACAACTTTCTGTGTGACATAAAAGTGCTTTGTTTATGGTCTCAAATCTAGTTTCTCACAAACGTTCGACCAAACCTACGATCTGGATTATCACTTCGTGGACACTATTGCTCGTGCTATGCATCTGGTAAGCTCTATACCAAGTTCATACAACCATGCTTCAAGTGGCAGACATTTTTATGAAGAGTCTTCTCGCCCACTATTTGAGTATTTTCGGTATTGTACGCCTTTGGTCGACTCCCTATTCGTTGAGGGGGGGGGGGTATTAGATTATATTGACTAAATATATTTGTATTTATCACTCCACAATTATAGGAGTTGATTATCTTGTATTCTTGTCATTATAAATATAGATACATCACACCATTAGATGTGTGGTTAATTCAATATTCATTATACATCCGAAAAAAGAGTAGTATTACCAATTAATTCGACAAGGGAAGTAACGTCATTCAAAGCTCTTCTGCGAGAAGGGAAACTCCAAGCCTAAGTACCCCACCACGTACCATTTTCACATCCTCGCGTTGTTACTGGCCTTGTGTCTTTGAATTCTTCTAGAGCGTATAGTCTAGGGTACACGTCCATAAGCGGATGAAACATTAAGGGTGAAGGATTTTTTGAAAGGAGCGTTAATATCCCCAATGTGTGAGATGGCTTTTAGAATAACATCATACACCCCCACTGTATGAATAACATCATCCCCTAAACCTCCATCTGCCCCATAAAATTCTTGAATTGTCTTCTTCCATAACGCATCCTTTTCGATAAGTAAGCGCCACTTCCATTTCTTGAGAAGCCCTAAGTTTTTTGCAAGGATACTACCCACACCAAGCCCGCCTTTACCCAATTCGAGCAAGATAGATTTCCATTTGACCCAACTAATATTCCGTTGAGTATCTTTGAAGCCCTAAAAAACCCGACTCCTAATAGATTTGAGAGCATTGATGACTTTATTAGGAGCTTTGAAAAGGGAGAGGTAATAGTTAGGAAGGCTCCCAAGGACTGATTTGATTAAAGTAAGCCTTCCACTAACCGAGAGGGGTTTTGCTTTTCAAGCAGAAAGCTTGCTTTTAAAACATTCGATGACTTTCGCCCATCCGTCACTAAACAACATCCTTTTTCCAACCGGAAGGCCAAGGTAGATAAATGGAAGCTCGTTGTGAGCACACCCAAGAGAAGACACAACAACGTTAACATCCTCAATAGCCACGCCAATACCATAAAGCCTACTCTTAACAAGGTTTATCTTAAGTCCCGATGCCGCTTTAAAGCAATGAAGGATATGAATAAGGTTTTTTGCATTTGCTCTTAACCATTCTCCAAAAAATAGATTATCGTCCGCAAATTATAAGAGTGAAATATTGACTATATTTCTTGCAAGGTATACCCCTTTATAAATCCTTTTATCACAAGCCTCGTGATAAAGACTTGAAGAGCCTCGAAAACAATGAGAAATGAAAAAGGAGATAGGGGATCTCCTTGGCGAAGACCCTTTTCCATCATAAACTCCTTTGAAGGTGACCCATGAATTGAAACCGAAATTAAAGCCGACGAGAGACAAGAGTGAATCCATTTGCTCCATTTAAGAGCGAACCCCATTTGTTCCATCACATTTACGAGAAAACCCCAATTGACGCTATCAAAGGACTTTTCAAAATCGACTTTAAAGAGGAGAAGTTTAAGATTCTTGATGGATGCCATGCGAATTACCTCATTATCAATCAAACATCGATCAAGGATTTGCCTTCCCGAGATGAAGGTCGTTTGGTTGGAACTAATAATGGAAGAGATTATCTTGGCAAGTCTATTAGCAAGGATTTTTGAGTTCACCTTGTAAACACATCCAATAAGGCTAATCGGCCTATATTATGAGAAGCTCAAAGGGTCATTATTCTTCGGGATTAAAACGATAAAAGACGCATTGCACCCTCTAGAAATATTACCATTGGCCGTAAAGTGTTTGACACACTCCAAGAAGTCAACTTTAAGCACATCCCAGAAAGTTTTAATAAATTTAAAATTAAACCCATCTGGACTCGGGGCTTTCGAGCCATCACAACCCCAAACCGCATCCTTAACCTCGTCCATGGAGAAAGGAGACTCAAGGAAGTTTGCGTCCTTCACACACAATCTACAAAATAAAAAGGTAGAGAATGTTGGTCTCGAGCGATTAAATTCCTTGAATCTAGAGGCATAATGCTTCATAGCGGAATGTTTAATAAGCTCGGGAGAATCACACCAAAACCCATTTATGTTAATGCCTCTAATTGTACATTTTGCATATTTTTGTTGATTATAGAGTGAAAATACCTCGTGTTTTCGTTGCCTTCAACAACTCATCTCACACGGATTTTTTTGCTTCAGGTCGTCTCTGAGGCGCTGATCCAAAAGCTTTAAATCCATCAACCATTCCTCCCTTTTGCGAATATCAAATTCGTTTATGGAACCCTCTTCTATTTTGATGTCCCACTCAACCAGATTATGAAACAAAGTCTCTTTATGTTCGTTTTGGGCCAAGATACGGTTTTAGGTCCAGCTCTTTATGTCGAGCCTAAGCCTTTTCAACTTATTTACTAGAGCGGCATCCAAGGGAAATGAGATAAATACAAAGTCCACGAGTTCGCCACCACCTCTTTGAAACTATCATCAATAAGCCATTTGTTAAAAACCTTATAAGGTTTAGGCCAAAAATTTTGAAGCCCAAAGATGGGGCAATGGTCTGATATCGTACGACATAAAACCGTGATTGTTGGGTTATGTCAACCATTGAATAAGTTACAGAAAACTAAATATCTATCGAGTTTACTTGTCATTTTGCCATCCCTATCAAACCTTGTAAATCTTCTATGGCTGAGAGGGATATCAACTAAACCAACCATCGATATGAAATCATTAAAA
Organism: Tanacetum coccineum; assembly: GCA_026074375.1. Classification (NCBI taxonomy): domain Eukaryota; kingdom Viridiplantae; phylum Streptophyta; class Magnoliopsida; order Asterales; family Asteraceae; genus Tanacetum; species Tanacetum coccineum. The sequence continues at coordinate 39,595 of BQNB010005835.1, read as the reverse complement.
TGGTTAGTAACGCTTTGGTCGAAGATGCTTCCAACCCCCTCCTCAATGCTACGAACAACATTAAAATCTCCAAATATAATCCATATGGCGTCGGTTGAATTTATAAGATTTTTAATGATAGCATAAAGCACAACCTTTTGAGAATTCGCTTAAGGAACGTGTATATTAATAAGCTCACTTTAGATGAGATACCAACCCACGATCCAATGATCTCAACGAAGTTTCTATTCACAGCTTTATGTTTCATCGAGAACGAATGTCTGTCCCAGAGGGTAATCAAGCCAGCAGACGCCCCTTTGGAACTACTAAAAACAAAGTCAACAAAAGGACTAGGCCAAAGTGAATGAACAGAGAAGCTATCAAAAGATTCTCGTTTCGTCTCTTGGGTGCCTATAAAAAAGGGAGAATCACGTTCAATTAAACTTTTAATCCATGATTTCTTGGAGTCAGATCCAAGCCTATTATAGTTGATGGATAATCTAATAATAGAAATAAGCAAAACACTAACATCGAAGTGGCAAAAAAGATCAGGATGATTTTTCTGCAACCTTACTGGCAGCACAATCGTCAAAAGTAAAACCGATTTGTTTCCCCACCAACCTCGTTTCCTCATCATCATCCACCGCATCGTCTCCTCCTTGAGAGGTCCAGGTATGGGGCAAACATTTACTTGTGAATTATTACGTATTATTCCCCATCACCAGCCTTTTCCTCTTATTTTTTATCTTCCTTTTCTTTCCATCATTGGTTTAAGCTTCGTTTGCGATATCAGATATACGTTGGAAGCTCGAGAGTAGTTCGTCAAGTTCATGGTCATTGTGAGGAGCATCTTCTTCGTTCCTTGGAAAGAGCTCAGCAAAAATTGTATTATCGTCTGACCCAACATTGTTGGAAGAATGAGCCGATCCAGGTCCATGGGTGGGGGCCAATATGACTTAAAGAATCAGCCAAAAATCCCTTTTTGTTATCCCCATATTCATAATGGGAAAGCCGCCACAATAATCTTGAGAATTTGGAACTGTCTCTTCATTTAATTATATAAACACTCATTCAGTGGTCAAAACGACGTTGTTTTATTAGCTCTCATCGGTTTTTGGGATGGGCTAAAAAAATGGGTCGACCCTTTTTTTTTCCTTTATCTACATTTGAGACATACACACTCATACATAATACATGCACAATCTTAAGTCTTCCGGAGTACACTCTGACACACTCCTAGATACTCTTACCCGATTGTTCTACAATACATTTTGTATTTTTTTTCTTTGTTTTTGTTTTTACTTTGGTTATTATTGATGTTTGAACTACTATTTATATTAAAGTTGATTTTTTTGTCGCCCAAATGTGTTACATGATTTGGTTAGACTTGGTAGATGAGTATGTTTGTGAAAACAAATGGGTTAGGATGTTTGTTTAAAGTTGACTTATTTTGGTGGGGCAAGTGTATTGGATGATTCGATATGAGTTGGTAAATGAGTATATTTGTGAAAACTATGGCCATGATGGTTTTTGGCGTTTGCGTGTTCTACCAGATGCCGGTATCTTGGCGGGGCAACCTGTCTTGGATCATGTTTGCAGCCATGGCTGGTATTTGGTTTGGGATTTTGCATGTGCACATTGTTAAGTGTTGTAGATGATTTGAATGACTTGGTAGATGACTATATTTGCGAAAATAAATGGATTTGGCCATTTGTTTGTTGAAATGGATATCATGGTCGCTTGTGTTTGCATGTTTTAGCGAATGTCGCTATCTTGGCGTGGCAGTCTGTCTTTGATCAAGTTTGCAGCCATGGTCGGTATTTGGTCTAGATGATTTGGTATATGAGTTTGTTTGTGAAAACAAAAGGGTTTGGCTGGTAGATGGGTATATTTGTGAAAACAAAAGGATTTGGTTGTGTGTTTGTTAAAGTAGACATGATATCGTCTGCTGATATTTTGGTGGGGCATCCTGTCTTGGATCATGTCTGGGATATTGCATTTGCACATTGATATGTGTTGTAGATGATTTATAATGAGTTGGTAGATGAGTATATTTGTGAAAATAAATGAATTTGGCTATTTCTTTATTGAAATGGCTATGTGGCATGCCTTTGCGTGTTCTAGCGAATGTTGGTATCTTATCGTGGTAGCTTGTCTTGGATGCAGGTTTGCGGCCATGGCCGGTATTTGCTCTAAGTGATTTGGTATGAGTTGGTAGATGAGTATGTATGTAAAAACAAAAGAATTTGGTTGTTTGTTTGTTAAAGTGACCATGATAGTTGCCTGTGTTTGTGTGTTCTACCAGATGTCGGTATCTTGGCGGGGCATCCTGTCTTGAATAAGGTCTAGGATATTGCATTGGCACATTGATATGTTGTGTATATGATTTGGAATGAGTTGGTAGATGAGTATATGTGTGAAAAATAAATGGATATGGTCGTTCGTTTGTTGAAATGGCTATGATGGTTGTCTGTGTTTGCGTGTTTTAGCGAATGCCAGTATCTTGGCAGGGCGGCCTGTCTAGGATCGGGTTTGTAGCCATGGCCGGTATTTGGTATGGGATTTTGTATTCTCGGGTTGCGGCCTTATGTCTCCATGTGGATCAGTATGTGCGTGTGTCTTAAAATTTTTATGTAGAAGCTGTTAGTATTGTAAAGATGCTGGCTTGACTAGGCGTTGTTTCAAATGTTGAACGTGTGTTTATATTCTAGATGTAAAACTCCCCTTTTCCCGACTCTAAAATAACCAAAAATTTAAAAACTTTACGTAAACGCAAGACCAGGAATAACCTTGTGTCATTATTTTGTAAACTGACCAAAATCAATTACCATTCACTTCTTAAAAGTATCATTAACATAAAATATACTCAATTAGCTTTCCAATGATATAAAGCACACCTTCTAGCTCTTTACGGTTTAGTTTTTACGACAAAAATAAAATCGACGAAATATGTCAGACCAATCCAGCCGGGCGGCTAGACAAGCAGCCGGGCGACTGCTTATTTCTGGTCACCCAAACTTATTTTTTGACACTTTTTCTAGAAGACTAACTTCCCGAACTCGATATTACATGAAACTTTCTAGAATCCTTTATAACAACATAAAGTTTATAAAAATATAAAGTTTTGACATTTACATTACACGGATACGTGTTTTACCAAAATGGGTAAAATTTGTTGAACGTTACGAATGACTCATTATGCAACTATTACAAATCATACATACACACACTTAACAAAAGTGTGTTACGACATTACTATAACGTCTAAAACATGACCATACCAGTTTATGACCCATAATATTCAAGATGGGTAGACTTGGTTAGTCACCAAACACCACTTTAACACTTTACACGAAATATACTAACCACATAGTTTTTAACATTCACTTAGATCAATTCAAGACTAAACACTAAACATTAAGACCACATTGTTTTGACCTCCAAATTAAAGATTGACCTAAGAATAACAAAAGAAATATACCAAAATAAGAAAGGACACTTGGGGCTTCAACTTTAACGACTCCTTGATCCAAAGATGATCTTCCACTTACCGAATCCAAAACGCTACTTTAATCACATCAAACTAACTCTTCTCCTTACCTTTGTCCACTCCACTCGAACCTACAAAACATTGGCAAACTTATCCGTAAGCAAAACGCTTAGTAAGTATATGACATGAACAACATTCATCAAGTCATAACTAGTTATTAAGCTAGCTATAACACATCAAGGAGTACATTCATAACATTAATACATACCTTTCACAAGCATATAAATTATGCTTACGTTTATATTACTAGCATTGGATCCAAGCTAATTAACATTCATAACTCCTTGAATCATTAAATCATAAAACATTATAATTCATTAAAATTAGCATTATGATATCATTAACAAGTTTAGTCAATATACTTACCTTGTTTATACTTCTAAAATCCTACTTGAAACTCAAAGCTTGATCCTCCTTTGCTTTCTATAGGGAAATTAACTCTAATAACAACTAATTAGTATTTAGGATCATAAATTAACTACCTTTAACCATAATACCCAAAATCACAACATAAACCTAAATTTTTGAATTTGGGTATTTTACTTACTTGATGAGCGGAATGCAATTATAGACTCCTATTAGCTTGATTATCATTTCCTCTTAATCAATTTCATCAATTTATCAATTCTTTGCTTTTCCCTTTTCTCTTGGGTTGGTGCCAACACAAAACACACACATACACACTCTTGAATTTTCTGGAAATGCCAGATTATTCTTATTAATTGATATTTACTTATTTTAGTTTGCCCTAATGGTAAAACTAGCCCCTCAAGTTTCATTCTTCTTAATTTGGGCACTTATCTTTAAATGACTTTACACCTATTTATTTCTAACTTATAACTTTATCATTCTCTTATGAATTACATTCTAAACAATTAAATATTATTATTCATATTATAAAATAATACCTTGTTGGGCTACCGGTGTTACAATTCACCCCCCCCCCCACTTAAACAGGATTTCGTCCCTAAAATCTACTCTGGAAATAGGTGAGGATACATAATCCTCATACGTGGAAATTAGAAGGGGGGGTTGAATAGTTTACCACTTTTTAAATTAATGTGACGTTTATATATAAAAAGTTAGATTCGATTTTATGTGATCTCAATGTACACACAATATGAACAATCTAGTTAAGTAAATAAATGACAATAAGTAATAATGTAAATTTGTAAAACAAGAGATAAGAGTTAGAAAGATCAAACCACAACACATGTATTTATAGTGGTTCGGTAACGAAGCTCCTCTTCGCCCTACTCCACTCCTCGAGTACCCAACTCGAGAGTTCTCTTCACTATGTCAACAAACTCCCTTTAGGCGGAGAAAACCGTACACAAGTAGCTTACACCAATTTTTTGACACTAAGCCAAATGTCGAGTCCTAATCTTAGCTAGAACCAATCTACCACACACTTGTATTTTAAGGCCTAAAATACTAACCCACCACACTAACAAGATATCACTTCACCTAAACACTAACATGATCAATCTGATCTAACTATTACACAACAAATCCTCAAGAGAATACAAATGAATTACAAGATATCACAAATCGTAACTATGTTACCGTGAACACCAACTAAGTAAAATACTTCTAGACTTTGAAGTAAAGCGTATTCCACTACCAGCGCCCTCGGGAGCATCTGTACGAGCCTAATCTCTAGCCTGAAGTGCTCGAATATCGCTTAGAGTCATCGCCAAATGTCCCTGCAGTGATGAAACCTGTGCAGTCAGGGCCGCTATCAATGAATCATGTGCATCGATACGGTGATCCTGCATCCAAGCGTGGGTCTTGTATCCCGGAAGCTCATAATGAATAGCCGAACTAAGTCCCATAGAGTGTGCCTAAGCCTCTCAAGAGACTAGAGCCTCCTGATCTAACAGTCGTGCAGTCTCATAGTGATACTGCCTATCACCGATCAATGTCTCAACACTCTAAAATATCCTAGTCTGCCTATCCTGGGCATCCTCAATCACAGCATAAATGTCTTGAGTGTCCTGCTCCTGCACCGCAGCCAGCTCGGTCACCTTAGTGTTGACCCCTTCAAGGGTCACCTATGTTATCTCCTCGACAACCTCTCTTGGGTCTACCGAAGTATCTCTAATCCCATAGCCGACCTCCTCAGCTATTTGACGTCTGGTTTTGGCATCCAGAGTGCCGATAAACCCATAGTCTATCCCATGATCTCCAGCAGGTCTAGGAGCAGCAGCCGAACTCTCCCTCACCTTATACCTTGATGTGAGAGTAGTTAGACATAACTTATTACAAGGTGGTAACTCTGCCTCGGGAGTGTACTCCCTATGGTCGACTGGTGGTGGTATGAACAGTGAGGCTGGTAGTGGTGGCAGTAGTGATGATGGTAATGGTAATGATGTGAGTACATGTGGTGGTAAATGTAGTGATGATGGTAATGGTAATGATGTGGGTACATGTGGTGGTAAATGTAGTGATGATGGTAATGGTAATGATGTGGGTACATGTGGTGGTAAATGTAGTGATGATGGTGGAGGTGGTAGTGGTAGTGATGGATGTAGTGGATGATGAGTGGATGGTGATGAGGCTCTCAATCTACCTTTGGCAGCTCTGAAGCCTGGGGGTGCACGCACATGGTTAGGGCTACCATATGGGTAAGGTACTATAGGAAGTGGTGATGATGGAAGTGCAGGTGCAGCTAAACACTTAGCAAGGTGTTCCTCTGCAAAGGGTGCTGATAGTGATATGAGTGGTGATGGTGGTGGTGGTGGTAAGGCAAGAAGTCTCTCGACCTCCTCCTCTGATGGAAAAGGCATAGGTTCCTTGGGTCAGATAGATATCCTAGCAATGGTACGACATGCTGGTGGTGATGGTGGTGTAGCCGCAGACTCATTAGTCTCAAATGGCTCTGTCTCCTCAGAAGAGGGGACATGGTCAACAACGGGTGCAACAACAGAGTCGGCCGGAGCCAGATGCTCCTCCTCCTCAGAAGCCTCCTCCTCCTCCTCGTCATCATCAGAGGAGTCATCTTCATCGCCGTTACCTCCATCAGCTGGATAGTCTACTGGACCATCCTTAGAGTCCTCCACGGGATCCTCCTCGGGATTCGAGTCAGCAACGTAGCCTGGAGATAAGGCTATAGGTGAATCAGCAATAGCATAAGGCTGATCCTCCATGGGAACCTCCTCATCAGATAGGGCCAAGTACTTGGGGTACTCTTGTCCCGACACGTAATCTGGCGAGAGCGGTGCCTGCTATGCCTCCTTAGGGCCAGGCACGTAGTCCGGTGATGCCGGTGCAGCCTCCGGTAAGTCGGGCTCCTGGAGTCTGAAGAAGTCCACAGCCCAAGCTAGCGGGTCTCCATGCGATGATATAGATGTATAATTAACCTCGGATGATGCCGAATCCGATGACATGACTGCATCTGTAACACTCAAACAGAGTTTACATTAGTACATATATAAGACCCATAATAATATACTTAATATATTATAAACACGTATGTGAACCATGCAACATCTAGTATACTCAACTAATGCAACAAGTAGTGTATGAATGAATGTCTCATAAAAATCCCTTTTTATGATGCAATGTTTGAAAACGGTTATAGTCCAAGTAAAAACATTTGACCTGGTTCTCTATAACCTTGGCTCTAGATACCAATCTATAACACCCCCAAATTAGGCCGCAGCGGAATATTAATACAAAGCACAATGGCTTAAATTGTTCAACATTGAAATAACAAGATTTTAGATCATAAAAAATATCCCAAGATGTAATGACTCTAAATCTTTTATGCATGACTCCCCAAAAGAGTATCCCCAATGTATCCTTAGCACCTCGTGCCTCATTGACCTGAGAAAACATGCTTTAAAACGTCAACATAAAGTTGGTGAATTCATAGGTTTATGTAAAATGTAATGTAGAACCGCAAGATTTTCCCCATGATAATGCAACAGATGCAAACATCACAAAATGTAATTACGTTTCCCTAAGCTCAAGACACTAAAGCTCGACATGTATGAATTACAATATAAATTAAGAACATTGCCCGTGATGATGTTCTAACCCGCAACATCCTAAATCCGACATGGTATACGTCCGTTGTCTGATAAACCGGCATAGTGAGCGATACTCACCCGAACGGGGATGTCAATCCCAAATAGATCTATTTATAACATTCGCACTCACACAAAGTAATTGACAGTTCTTGATAATGAGCTCATAGGGTTATCGCTACTTAGGCAAACACGTAATCATGTAAAAATGTGCACTTGCGTCCAATCGTAAAACAATGCATGTTTCTCACCCCAAAAGATGTAAATCATTGATATAGTAAAACATGGGCCTATGAACTCACCTTAGTGAATTAACTGGAGTATATGAATCAAGTGAATGAAAACGTCACAGATATGACCGAATGCAACCTAATTAAATATAGGTCGTATGAGTACTAAGTACTTTGAATAACTAATAACACATATAATTCTATATAGTTACATCACCACCTAAAAGTGTTTGTTTAATTTATAAAATTAAACAATTTAATTTGCACTTGTAAAATAAGTGTTCATGTATTCGTGTTCGTAAAAATTGTATACTTGTCCAACAATTCGTTATTTGCCAAAAATACTTGATGTATTATTTACATAATTTCATTATATAAATAATTTAATTATTTAAGGAAATAATATTTATAAGTTTAAAAACGTTTATAATGTCACTTTTAATAAAAACGTCGTATCTTTCTCGTTTTAATCTCGTTTTCATTGTTCTTTACATGTATGGATTCGTATCTGAAAAATCTAATTAAATATTACATTTATTATATTCATATTTACTGTTATGAACAGTAACCGTAAGTGTAGATTTATAAAAATACTTTTTATAAATTTTAATTGTTGAAATCGTATATTAATTGTATCTTATTCACTTTAATTCGGTTTTTAGTGATTCTTATGTCCATGGCATCATAATTAAATTTTCTATCATCTAACATAGTCTATGTCCACTGTATGTTTCTGTAAAAAATTTAGTTTTTATAAAATTACCTTTATAAAGTTACTTTTGTTTATTTTATTACATAAACATGAAAAAGTCATAACTAGTTCATTATCCATTGGTTTTTCAAATTTTTTACTTTTTTAGAATCCTTACAACATCTAATTTTATAGAAAAATATCAAGGAAATATCTCAGATTCGAATGTGTATAGTTTTTATAAACTTAGTTTTATAAAAACACTTTTATACGCATAATCTCGTAAAAATCATAACTCCTTCGTTATTTATCGGATTTTCTAGTTTCTTATATGCTTACGATCCTTATGAGATGTATTATTTTTATAAAATATAAAATAAAATATTAATTAGTTTGAATGAACAGTAGCAATTAAAAGGTTAATTAACTTATTTTATACACTTTTAAACTTTATAAAATTAGCACAAGTCTTCTAATTTATAAATTAACATCCATGGTATATAATTTAAGTCCTCTACATTGTGTCCATCATAATAGGTCCATATTGTACAAGAAAATTGTCCAACATATTTATTTACTTATCTAAACTTAATCAATATTTGAACAATAATTATATAAACTATCCATTGCTTGTAAATCCTTGTTTTAAACATATTAACATATTTAAAACATCATCTTAACCATACAGAAAACAAATTCGTGTATGTATAATATATTTTAAGTCCTCTATAATATGTCCAAGTATGGCAAGTCCTTATGATCTTTATACATAAGTTTTGTAAATAAAACTTTCAATGCAAATTAATTTACAAACTAAACTTATAAATTAATTTACACTTATATAGAATGTTTACTTCCATTTTAAGTATCATTTCACCAACAATAATATAAAATTCAAATTATTTATATCTTTGTAATATTTCATAAATCATAAAAATGAACCTAGGTGGTGTTTAACATATATAACAAGCATGAAAAACATATGTAAATGAATAATGAAATGCTTAGGGTTTAAATGGGACTTTAGATGAGATGTTGGGATGATAAAACAGGTATAAAAATCCTAGCAAGGCTTCCAAATTTCAAAACCCTAATCAAGAACACCCTAAATATGTTTTCTTGATTAATCCTTGTTAAACCCAAATCCAAGCTTGAAATGCCCTTGAGTAACCTTAGATTTACTTGTAATGAATGCTTGTATGCTTGGAATACCTTGGAATGAAAAATAAAATGAAACCCTAGCTTATAATTTTGAAGCCATGGGTTTTGAACTTATTGTAGGAGAGTATGATTTGTTTTTCTTGTAAATGAGAAGAGTATAACTAGATTACTTATGACTTACTACTTATAGCATCTTAGGAAGTCCTGATACTACCTTAAATCAAACCATGGGGTGTTAGTGGTTTCAAGTACAAATGCAAAGAGCTCTCCTCCTCCCAAGACTCATACATGGCTGAAAATGGTGTTTAGGGTACATTTGTGTGCAATTTATAGTACATGGATGGGCGACTAGTATGTAAGGTTATAAACATGTAAAGATAAAGTTTGTGGTCTTTAGGATTTAATATCTTATGTAAGTTCTCCTCACGGCCTGAGGCTTATTGGTTTATAAATTAATTATCGCGCGCTGTGTATTTGAGTTCATATAGAGAGGTGGGGGGGGGGGGGGGGGGGGGGGGGGGGGGTATAAAAGTGGGTATTTGTTTGAGTATAAGTAGGTATAGGTGTTTTCGGGTATGCCCGAATGTAATTTATTGCGAAACGTAAGCGTTTTACGTAACCAATAAAAATAAATTATGAAAAGTTATAAATTATACTCTTAATAATCATATAACACTTGCTTGATGTAAACTTTAACTTGTTTGGTGTCCGTTTACGTTGAATGATGATTTTTAGTTTACGCGATTTAACTATACGATAATAATTAAAAGCGAACGCGTAAAACCCTAAAAATAAATAATGAAAATAATTGAGTCGGGAAATGACCTGAAAATGAGAAATGTTACAAATAATATTCTTATGGATTCTAATCTAGCTACGGGTGCATAAGTTTTGTCATAATCAATTCCTTCTTGTTTATTATAACCTTGGGCGACTAGCCTAGCTTTATTTCTAGACACGACACCATTTTCGTCAAGCTTATTTCTATATACCCATTTAGTTCCAATAATGGTCATATCCTTAGGATTTGAGAATAGTTCCCAAACATCATTTGAGATGAATTGGTTTAATTCTTCTTGCCATAGGCAATACCAACTTCATCTTTTAAAGCTTCATTTATATTTTTAGGTTCTATGGTTGAAAGAAAACAAAAGAAATTACTTTTGTCTTGAGCTTGTGATCTAAGAGTTCTTTGATTTAGGTTACCAATAACATTTTCTAGTGGATGACTCTTAGATTCTTTAATGTTTATGATTTCATTATTTTCTAAAGATTTATCTTCGACATCATTGCCTAAGGGTCTTGTTTTATTAACCTCAATAGCTTCTTCTTCGACTAAATTATCATCCTCCCAAAGGTGGATGTTAGGCGAGGGACGGAGTTTCCATCGAATTTACATTTAAGGATTCTTCGTACTTTACATAAGAGTTTGCGCCGTTGTGTTGAGAACTTAGTTTAGACTTTACCCTTCGTATGCGATATCATCCTTGGAAGACAACCCTTCGTACGACTTTGGGTTCACGAACTTGGTTGAGTCAATTTTTGTATTAAGAATGAAGCATTTGCTTCCAAATACTTTGAAATAGTTTAGGTCGTCTATTTTTACCTTTTCTAACAACTCGCCCTTCGCGGGTTTTTCTATCCATACAATCTAATGGAAATTCTATTAATTACCCGAATAGGTTGATGCTGAGATAGAGATAACCACGTTACACCAGTAATCTTTTTGTGGAACGGAATTGTTCAGTTACCATAGACTTACTCCTATTTTCTTGTAGAGTGTGACTTCTTTCCGTTCTTACTACCCCATTTGATTGTGAAGTACGAGGAGCAGAGAAATTATGAGAAATCCCATTTGAGTCCACAATAGTTTCTGAATTGTACTTCATTATCAAATTCCCGACCATGATCCGTTCTAATTGACACTATGGAACATCCTAATTTGTTTTGAATCATTTTACTAAATATTTTGAACTTTTTGAAAGCTTCGGTTTTATTTCCTAAAAATCTAGTCCATGTAAATCGAGAATAGTCATCTACAATTACTAAGATATAACGATTTCCTCCATAACTCTGTATGGCGGAAGGGGCGAATAAGTCCATGTGTAATAGTTCTAAGCATCTAGTCGTCGAGACTATATTTTTGGCTTTGTAACTGGCATGAGCTTGCTTTCCAATTTTACAAGCGTCCTAAAAATGTTGGTCTAATTTAAGCTGAGGTAGCTTTAATATTGTTTACAATTATATATTTATGTTTCGGGCTTGAATTTAATTGACAGATTTTTCATTAATAGACTTGGTTTCAAGTTCTTGTGATTTTACAAAGTTTATTTGTTTAGTTCCACTTGTTGATGCTTCGCCGAGTTAAATCCTAGACCCGATTTGTCTACGGATGGTTTTTAAAAACTTAGCATTTTCTTAAGCGAGTAAGTGCTTTTATTAAATTGATCAAGTTTAGCTATTTCCTCCTTAAGTTTTTCATTTTCATTTTTACTATTTTGACATGTTTTACATCCAAGATTAACCACTTTGTTTTTCTCTAATCCATACACTTTTTCTTTTAATTGGAGTACCTCATTTTTTAGCCGATTTTTAATTAGTTTTAGTGACTTATTTTTAGACATAACTTTTAGACCTAATTTGCATAATCGATTATATTCACTATCTAAGTCTAATTCATCTATTGACGATAAATCATCACTATAAAATTCGGTTTCGGAAGGTTCCTCATTAGACGCTTGAGCTACAAGACAAGTTTCGTCTTTAGTCTTTTCTTCCTCATCTTCCCCACTATCATTCCATATTCCTCCGACAAAATCCCTTTGGTTCTTGCTTCTTGGTGGCTTTGGGCATTCTCCGATGAGGTGATTTGGATCTCCACATCTAAAATATTTTCTTTCGCTTTTACCATTTTTGTCATCTTTACTTCTTTGGAACGACTTTCTTTCATCGCGTGGTTGTCTTACAAACCCTCCTCGTCTTTTGAAAAACTTTTTAAAGTCTCTCAATGCCATAGCATACTCTTCGTCTTCACTTTTGAAGGTTGAATTTTATTCATAACTAGATTCCTTTTTAGCCTTCAAAGCGAGAGATCTACTTTGTTCTCTTTTGCCTTTGACCATTTCAGAATCTTTCTTTATTATCACTTCATATACTTTCAAGTTCTCTTTTGCCTTTGACCATTTCAGAATCTTTCTTTATTATCACTTCATATACTTTCAAGTTGCCGATAAATTCGTCGAGTGATAGTGATGTCAAATCCTGCAACTCTTCAATAGCCGTGACTTTTGCGCGCCATTTAGGATGAAGTGCCCTAAGAAATTTCCTAACATAGTTCTTGCTAGAAAAACCTTCATCAAGTGTTTTTAGACTAGTAATGATAGTGTTAAATCTAGCAAAAGCATTATCTATCGATTCCTTTTCCAGAATTGTAAATTGTTCATATTGTTGATCAAGAAGATCTATTTTGTTATCATTGACTTGACTATGACCTTGGTGAGTAATTAATAAGGTATCCTAAATTTCTTTTGCGGTTTTACACATAAAAATTCTTTCGTATTCTTTACGTGGCAAATCATTATAAATTATCATTTTAGCTTCATTATTTTTAGCAAGTTTCTTTTTAAGATCATCGCTTTGTTTATCAAATGGCACAATTTCATCATTTTTAGTTTCGGGATTATTTTGAATGGGAGGAAAATTACCATAGATAATAACGTGCCAAAGATCTAGATCTTTTGATTTCACATAAGTTTCGAATCTATTTTTCCAATAAATAAATCCATCACTTTCAAATAGTGGTGGTCTTTGCATAGATTGCCCTTCTAAACATTTTTCTGATTTCATAGATCGATTCATGTTTTAAAATACAATTTATTTTAAAAATCTTGTTTGACGTGGCTTCTGATACCAATTATGGAAACTAAAAGGGGGGGGGGGGTTGAATAGTTTACCGCTTTTTAAATTAATGTGACGTTTATATATAAAAAGTTATATTTGATTTTATGTAATCTCAATGTACACACAATATGAACAATCTAGTTAAGTAAATAAATGACAATAAGTAATAATGTAAATTTGTAAAACAAGAGATAAGAGTTAGAAAGATCAAACCATAACACACGAATTTATAGTGGTTCTGTAACAAAGCTCCTCTTTGCCCTACTCCACTCTTCGAGTAACCAACTCGAGAGTTCTCTTCACTATGTCAACAAACTCCCTTTAGGCAGAGAAAAGCGTACACAAGTAGCTTACACCAATTTCTAACACTAAGCCAAATGTCGAGTCCTAATCTTAGCTAGAACCAATCTACCACACACTTGTATTTTGGGGCCTAAAATACTAACCACACTAACAAGATATCACTTCACCTAAACACTAACACGATCAACCCGATCTAACTATTACACACAATCATAAGAGATATAAATGAATTACAAGATACAACACAATCGTAACTATGTTACGTGAACACCAACTAAGCTATAATACTTCTTGACTTGATGATAAGAAGTATTCTTCTCTTACACTTGAGGATATAAGCTTGAATCACTTAGAAAAAAAAGCTTAAGATTAAATGATCAAAGGATTGTAAGAGATGTGTAAACTGATTTAGAACAGAAAGAAAATGAGTGCAAAAAGGTGAAAAATCTGTGGAGAACAATCCACTATTTATTGGCAGAGTTAGGAGCCGTTTTACATGGCCGGCCCTCTTAGCTCCATGGCCGACCCCCTTATTACTAAGGGGGGCGCCCCTACCTATAAGGGGCCGCCCATAGTAGAATGCTCCTATTTTTGTCTTTTCTAGGAAAAGTGTTTCCTGGATCAGTTTTATACAATTTTAGGGGGGAAATTTGAATTCAAAACATTTATTTTGAATAAAACATTTTTTGTAAATACCAAAAATATTTTGTATAAGTTTTAAAAATGTTTGTTACATTTTATAAAAATGTAAGGTTTAGAAAAAATAAATTCCTTTGACCACAAATAAATTAAGCATTTATTTATTCATACCTTTAAGTGATTAATTTTCGAAATGAAAATTTACGACTAATTACTTGTTTACGTTTAGTTTTACATAGAGCGTTTTTACATTTTGTGATTATCAAAACATAGAGAAGTCAAAAAATATCAATAACGTTTTTAGGCATTATTTCTATCAACAATCCTCATCTTCTCTTCGGGTTCCCATCTAATGCTTGTGCCTTTACGATGTTTTCATTGTACTTTCACCAACGGAATTACTTTGATACGAAGTTGTCTCTATTTTCTTCCTAGAATTGACGCGGCTTCTTTTCGAGTAGTTATCTCTAGATCAATCTCTATATCATCCAAAGTGATCACACTTGGCCCGTCCGCTAAGCACTTCCTTAAATAGGATATATGAAAGGTATTTTGAATACCTCTCATTTCTTCGGGTAACTCCAAAACATAAGCTACTTCTCCAACTCGCTTCTAAATCTTAAACGGTCCTATAAACCTCGGGCTAAGTTTTCCTTTGTTCTTGAACCGAAAAACACCCTTCCACGGTAAAACTTTCAACATAACGAAGTTTCCCACATTAAATTCGATCGGCCTCCTCCTATTGTTAGCATAGCTTTTCCACCTATCTTGTGCCCCCTTTAATCTTTCACGAATGGTTTCTATTTTCTCGGTTGTTGCTAAAACCACATATGTGCTTGCCAATTCTCTACTCCATACTTCTTCCTAACATACCGGTGTCCGACACCTTCTACCGTAGATCATTTCATACGGTGACATATTTATACTTGCGTGGTAACTATTATTGTAAGCAAATTCTACCAAAGGTAGATGATCGTCCCAATTGCCTTCAAAATCAATTACACATGCTCGTAACATATCCTCCAATGTTTGAATCGTCCGTTCGCTTTGACCGTTTGTTTGAGGATGAAAAGTTGTAGTCATATGCAACTTCGTACCTAGTTCTTCTTGAAAATCTTGCAAAACATTGGAAGTAAAGCGTCCATCTCTATCCGAAATAATAGAAACGGGCACTCCATGACGTGCGACGATCTCGTTGACATATATTTTCGCTAACTTATGAATGGGCATATTTTCTCGGATTGGGATAAAATGAGCACTCTTCGTCAATCGAGCTACTATGACCTAAATCGCATCATGCTTTTTTGTCATTCTTGGTAGCTTAGTTACAAAATCCATTGTAATTTTCTCCCACTTCCAAACCGGAATCTCTAAAGGTTGAATTTTCCCATACGGTTTTTGATGCTCGACTTTGACTTTTAAGCACATCAAGCACTTCTCAACACACTTTACACAATCTCTCTTTATACCCGGCCACCAATAATAATTCTTCAAATCAAGATACATTTTCGTAGCTCCCAGATGAATGGAATACTTTGACTTGTGCGCTTCTTCCAAAAGTAACTCCTTGACATTGCTTCAGAAAAGAATGTAGATTCTTCCTTGTTAAGTCTTAATCCCTCGACTATCGTCTTCGAGATGAGGAATGTAAGATGTAATACGCTTGTTTTTCCAATTCTATTCTTTCAATGCTTCCACTTGAGCTGCTTTTATTCTATCGAAAAGATCGAAAGTAACGATCATTCGTAACGAGTAAATTCTCATAACTTTCTCCCTTTCTTTTCGACTTAACGCATCTGACACTACATTCGCCTAACTGGGATGGTAACGAATTTCACCATCATAATCCTTAAGTAAGTCTAACCACCTTCATTGCCTCATATTTGGATCTTTCTTATCTAAGAAATATTGAAGAGTTCTATGATCGGTGTAAATTATGAATTTCGCACTATAAAGGTAAAGCCTCCAAATCTTTAAAGCAAAGACCACCACCGGGAATTCAAGATCATGAGTCGGATAATTCTCTTCATGCTTTTTTAATTGTCTCGAGGCATATGCAATAACCTTGCCTCATTTCATAAGAACACACCAGGACCAGAATAAGATGCATCGCTATAAACGACCATATCGTTGGTTCCTTCTAGTAGAACAAGAATTGGAGCCTCGTATAACTTCTTTCGCAAGGTGTCAAAAGCTTTATCTTGCTCTTCACCCAACATAAAAGGAGTGTTCTTCTTGGTGAGCTTAGTTAACGAGGATGCAATCTTGGAAAAATCATGGATGAACCTTCGATAATAACCCACGAGACCTAGAAAACTTTGAAGTTCACCGACTTTGGAGCTTGCCAATTCATAACCGCTTCAATTTTCGCTGGATCCACCTTAAGACCTTCAAAATTTATAACATGACCGAGAAATTGAACTTCTTGTAACATAAATTCACATTTCGTGAATTTGGCGTATAATCTTTCTTTTCTTAGAGTTTCTAAGACTTTACGCAAATGAACTTCGTGTTCTTCCTTGCTTTTGGAGTAGACGAGAATGTCATCGATGAACACAATAACGGACTTATCCAACATTGGCCTACATACCCAATTCATGAGATCCATGAAAATTTCTGGTGCATTAGTAAGGACAAATGGCATAATAATGAATCCATAATGCCCATAACATGGCCTAAAAGCCATCTTAGGAATGTCTTCTTCTCGGACCTTCAATTGATGATAACCCGAATGAAGATCGATCTTTGAAACACACTTCATACCTTGGAGTTGATCGAAGAGATCATCAATTCTTGGTAAAGGATATACATTTTTACCGTAACTTTATTTAACTCATAATAATCAATGCACATCCGCATACTACCATTCTTCTTTTTAACGAACAAGATCGGAGTTCCCTATGGTGAACTACTAGGACGTATAAAACCCTTATCAAGTAATTCTTGGAGTTGGCTCATTAACTCCTTTATTTCGGATGGAGCTAAGCGATATGGAGCTTTGTCTATAGGAGTTGCACCCGCAATAAGGTCAATTCAAAATTCGACTTGCCTTTCGGGTGGAATAACCGGCAAATCTTTGGGAAAAACATCAAGGAATTCATTAACAACTGGAACATCTTTTGCACTTTTCTTCTTGAAACTAGTATCTATCACATGTGCCATAAAGTCATAACAACCATGTGACAAATACATCCTAGCCTTCATTACAAAGCAAAATCACCCTTCCTTTTATCTCCATAAATAATAATCTCACGAGCTTGAGGGTTTACGACCCGAACGAGCTTTTGGCTACATAGAATAGTGGCATTATATTTATCGAGCCAATCCATGCCGATCACGATATCAAATACCCCTAGCGTAACAGGAATCAAGTTGATCCTAAAAATACTATCATCGATTTCTATCTCCACGTCACGATATACATTAAACACAACTACAACTTTACTATTGGATATTTCTACTTCTAAAGGGAAAAGAAGTTTATTTGATAGAGTGGATAGATTTTTGCTAAATTTGTAAGATACGAAAGAGAAACTTGCACCTGAATCATACAACACACGTGCAGGTATAAAATTAACAAGAATTGTACCTGTAACAACATCGTGCACCAAATTATCTTCTTCAACGACCATCACATACACACGAGCTTTTGGGTTTTGAGCTCCCACGTTTTCTACCCTTTCTTCCTTAATTATCTTCAAGGGTTAGCTTCAATCACCTTCGGGTTTGGGCATTCATTTGACTTGTACCATAATTGATTGCAATTATAACACAAAATCATTGGTTTCTTGCAATCCTTGCTCATGTGATTCAAAGCACCACATTTGTAGCAACCCAGCAAATTTGCCTGACACTCTCCAAGATAAGTTTTATGACACTTTTTACATGGTGTCTTGGTTTAGGTTCTACCACTTCTTTGACCGTGATCATGCTTAGGCTTCTTAGTATCTCGATCTCCAAATTCAAGCTTTCTCTTGGTCTCTTTTGCCTCTTTGTTCTTTATCCTTAGCAAATCCGCTTCTCTCACCCGAGCTCTACTCAAAAGATCATCTAGGGTAGTGCATTTGAATGGAGAGATTACCTCTCAGATGTCATCACGTAACATCCTTTGGAATCTTCCAAATTTGAGCTTCTCATTACCATGGTATTCGAGAGAATAGAGAATCAAATCATTGAATTTCTTCCATAACTCATTCACCGTCTCATTGGTTTGCATAAGAGTTTGGAACTCTTCTCGGATTTTATCAACTTATTCAGCCGGAGCATATTCACCATTGAACAACCCTTTGAATTCCTTCCACGTGCACGATTCTATCCATTCTTCACCCTTCTGACAAATTTTTCTGTCCCACCACATCTTGGCACTATTACGAAGAAAAATTGAAGCGAAATTGACCTTGTTCTTTTCCTTGCAACTACTAGTACAGAAGGCACCTTCAACGACGGAAAGCCATCTAGTACTAGCAATTGGATTAAGTCTTCCGTCAAATTTTGGCACATCACATGCCGTAAAATCATGGTAATTCGCCATCTCATTCCTAAATGTGTTCATAATTCTTCCTTTCTTAAACTCTTTTAACTCTTTTTGAATCAGTTCCTTAAGATTATCGGTTGTTCGGCTAATATAATAAGGCATCACGTTCTTAATTGCCTTTCCTACTTGCCTCGATATCATTGAGCTTAAAATTTTTGTCTCCTCATCCGTGAACCCTCTAAAGTTGAGGTCCTCAGAACTAGAAGAAGACCCACTATCATCATGATCCGCATCACTAGCCGAAGGAGCGACTTCTTTGGAAGTTGAACCTTTTAAAACATCCTTGTGACGCGCACTTACCATCTTTTCTTCTTACTAACAATAAGAATTTAAATTATCAAACATAAAATCATAGGCTTATTCAATTTCATCAATGACATTTCAAATTCATACACTTAACCAATCCTATGCTTGTCGTAAGTGTATAGTCTCAACGATCCAAATTATACATATGTATCATATTTTTATCACTACGGTGGCCAAGCATAGTCATAAAGATACTCTACACATGTATTTTCGAAAGTCGCATAAACTATACACACACGACCTACACTATTACTAACATGCCTGTCGCCTACAAGGTCTAAGTCTAGGAAATCCTAACGTGACATCCTAAATCTCTTAGACCAAAGCTTTGATACCAAGTTGAAACGCCCCTTTTCCGACTCTAAAATAAACAAAATTTTTAAAAACTTTGCAAAAACGCAAGACCAAAAATGACCTTATGTCATTCTTTTGTAAACTGACCAAAATCATTTACCATTCACTTCTTAAAAGTATCATTAACATAAAATAGACTCAATTAGCTTTCCAACATACCAAACCTTGTGTTTTATGGCCTAAACACATAAACCGCGTCGCTTACATTATTTTTCGACACTAATCTAGATGTCGAGTCCTAATCTTAGCTAGATCCAATCTACCACTTCATAAGTAATATACAATCACGATATCTACACTATCGAATTTATACATTATTCGATTTACATAACTACACAAGATAATCAAGATAGAGATTTTGTATTTAGAAGAAAGAAAGAGAAATCACTAGACTACAACAATTCGTTTCTTGGTGAATACGAATGTTCTTCTCTTGCACTTGATAGAGATGAGAGGAGAGATGAGAAGAAGAAATTGGATCACTTGAAACAAGATCAACCAATGTTAGTGATCAAGAGATTTAGTAAGAAAAATAAGGTTTTTAGAGAGAGAAAGAAGACTGGAAAAATTCATGCAGAGAGATGTGTTTTTCTGGAAGAATTAGTGTAGTATTTATAGACAGGATTTCCAATGTCTAGCTGGTGGCGGTCCCGGCGGTCCCAGATATATGTGGGGGCCGTCAGGCCTATAAGGGGGCCGCCACTAGAGTACGCTCCTGTTTTTGTCTTTTTGTGGGAAAGGTTGTATCTGGTATAGAAGCTTCCATTTTGGGGGGAAAATTTGAATTTCAAATTTATGTTTTAAATAAAACTTTTCTTTTAATTAATTAAAAAATATTTTATATATATTTATTTTTGTAAAAATACTTTTGTAAAAATGTTACGGTTAAGAAAAATTATTTTCTTGATCACTAATCATGTTTAATGATTTGTTTATACATACCTTAAGTGATTTATGTCGGGTGTAGACCAATATCCGTCTTGATGCATACTTGGGACGTCGAGAGATGTTGATGCATGTATGCATTGATGATTTGTGATTACAAGTAACTTGCAAACAAATGTCGGTGTTGACGTAGACTTGAGACGTCGAGAGATGTAGATGCATGTATGCATTGATGATTTGTGATTACGAGTAACTTGCACACTTTACATTATGTATTATAAGTCACATGTTTGTCATCACCAAAACATAAAGAGATCATATAGATTAAATATCATAATATATGCACTAACAATCTCCCTCTTTTTGATGATGACAAACTATGTAAACTATAACACATAGTAAAGTTTAAAAGTTACTCGTTTACACTTTCTTCTCCCCCTTTTGTTGAAGCAAAAAAGGTATTATGTGGATAATGGACGAAGCATAGAGGTTGGAGGTTTGAAAAGAAGACATGAGAAGAGGGTACGTGCTCCGGGTATATACGTTTGAGGAATGAGAAGAAGGTAGGTGCTCCAAGTATATAGGTTTGAGGTATGTGGAGAATATATGAGAAATAAAGGTGAAGGTGATTGTGTGTATGGGGAGAACTAAGCAAGAGAAAAAGATAGGTACTTCTAGTGTATAGGTGGAAGGAATGAGTAAAAGATAGGTACTCTAAGTATATAGGTTGGAGGAATGAGAAGAATACATGAGAAATAAGGTTGAGGCGGTTTTGTGTTTCTTGGATAATTTAAAGGAGGTCATGATAGATGAGAAGAAGGCATGTAAAGAAAGTAGGTACTTCAAATATATAAGTCGAAGGTATGAGAAGAGGACCTTAAGGTTGAGGGTGATTTGGAAGTGGAGGAGGTGAAGTATTTGGAGTATAAATGACCTTCATCGTATTTGACAATCCTCGATCCTATCTTCCTATAAAGGTGAGCTTGCATCATCCCAATGAAGTCTTCTATCATCACAGTTTAACCAACTCTATGTTATTTACCCACATATCTCCTAGCTCCCCCTTGCTCAGTGCGTCCTCATGATAATTACATTCATTGTATATTGACTCTAACAGATCCATGGATCAAATAGATTACCATCGAAACTCAAGACGTTCGATGAATGCAATTTAAATGAGTAGAAAACTTGTAAGTGCTCCCCTAGGTGTAAGCTCCCCCTTGTTTGGGGCACCAAGGAATCAAGATATAGATGTGTGCTACAAAACAAAGTTAGTAGACAAGTACATATATATATATATATATATATATATATATATATATATATATATATATATATATATATATTTATATATATATATATATATATATATATATATATATATATATAGAGAGAGAGAGAGAGAGAGAGAGAGAAAGATATTATCAGGAAACTAGACTTGCACTTTTAGGTATTGTTATTCTAAAGTATGACACTTTAAAAAGGATTTAGAACCTAGACACATGAAATCAACAATCTAAATAATGAAATAGAAAGAATTGAGACGTGTGTTTAAAGACTAAGATTCGACCGACTTTTAATAAACGAGAGGAGGATTCGTTTATTGGGTGACACACAAATATTATGAGGATGACTTTTTAAAGGGAGACGAATGACACTTAATATCTTGGCGAGATATGCCAAAATATATATACTTTAAAAGGATAAAAAAAGATAAGACGAGGATGCAGACGATATGCTCTTGGATGAGAATGAAAAAGATTTCATAGAGCTGAAAAGTAGGGAAAGATGAGTGAGACTAAAGAAGGAAGGTGTTGACAGGAGGTTTGATGAGGTGTCATTTTATATACTTTTTCAGGGTCGTTTAACCCCCTAAATCGTGCACTTATGCCCAAAATAGGTACTTAATCATTCCTTTTTAGGTATTCAGCATTTGGAAGGCATTTGGAGGAAATACACGTGACTTGGGCTCATTTGGAGAAGAAACCTACAAGACTACAGACCTACACCAACATCTCTCAAGATTATGTTCTCAGCAGCTGGAGACGGCGTCACAGATTACACGTGACGCCATCACATCTCATACCAAAACGGCGTCACAAGATCTCAAGACGACGTCAGAATGCACAACCCAGCCCATTATCTAGAATATTCTCTTTCATGACTGCGTCACAATTAAAATGCGACGTCGTCATAGCGATTTTCCTATATATACAAATCCCTTTTTAGGGTTTTAAGTGTGTAACTTTAGAGTAAAAGAAAGGGACGAACCCTAGTTCGTTTAGCAGCTATTAGGGACGATTTTAGGGCCTCAAAACTCTATTGTACTTCCTTTAATTCATGTTTTAATCAAGTAAGACTATCTTAATCATTCAATATGTTTTGTTGTGTGATTCTTATCTGTTCTTGCTTTATCTTTAGCATGCTTGGCTAAACCTTCTATTGTGTTTATTTATGATTGTATGAAACCTAGGATGTAGATTTTAGTAGTGTTGCTTCTTGTGATGAATATGTATGTTAGGTCTTAGAAAACCAGCTTTTGTCTGTATAGCTGTTGATATGTTTAGGAAAACATGATTGTGTAGAAAGGATACCATCGGGTAACAGTCTTCATACTACCTTGCCCCTTATATGGTTGATCCACTCTTAATATATTTCAAATGCATTTAATATACTCTTAGGGGCCTTGTAATAGTCTTCATACTACCTTACTTGTGCGTTACCTTAGTGGAATATTAAATAGACGGCGGGTTCGTGTAATTTGTTCATGACATAGGAAATAATTACATAGATCATCACAAGTGTGACAAAGCAACAACACTAGGAGAAGCAATCTAGGGAGTAATACATGATTAAATGAACACAATCTTTTATTATATTGTTATCACCAGTTGTTTAGTTTATTATTTAGTTTAATAGCTAAAACCAACCAAACCTCTCAAATATATGATTTACTACTTTCTTATAAAACATAAAAATACAAAAATAATCTTCTCCCAACCTCTTAGAATTCTATTAGACCGTGATCAAGCCTTCCCAACCTATTCCCCTAAAGAACGACAGCAACCCCTGAGTCTTGCCTATACTACACTACAACGATTAGGTACACTACCTAGGGAGTTGTAAAACTTCTTGTAGAAGTCCCTTACGACAACCGCAACAAGTTTTTGGCGCTGCTGCGTGGGGAATAGTTAGGTTTTGATCATAGTTTAGCTTAGTTCTACTTGCTTGAATCATTTCAAGTGAGAATTTAATTTCCGCACATTAGCTTTCTCGTAGTCTATCTGTTCTTTATGTTATCTGTTTCGTAACCCATTCTCGTCAACCACCATGGGAGACGAGAATCCTATTCGCACTCTAGGAGACTACTCCAAACCTAGCCACGAGGGCTATAGGAATACCATTGAGCTCCTCGTAGGGAACAATGTGGTACCTCATCGATCCGACACCATCCGGTTGGTGCAAAACGGATGCTCATTCCACGGACTTCGGTCCGAGGATCCAAACCAACACCTCAAGGATTTCCTTAAACTTGTGGACTCACTTGACCTTGACGATGAAAATAGGGAAAGAACACGCCTGCGTTTATTTGAATTTTCCCTTTGCGATCAAGCTAGCAATTGGCTTGAACGTCTTCCAATAGGATCCATCACCACATGGGAGGATCTTACTACCCGATTCCTTGCTCAATTCTTTCCATCAGGAAGGACTGCAAAACTTCGCAATGGTATCTTGATGTTCCAACAACATCATGGAGAATCTCTATCCAAAGCATGAACTCATTTTAAGGACTTACTGCAAAAAGTCCCTCATCATGGCATCGACCTTTGGCTCCAAGTCTAAATTTTTTATGACCATGTCAATCCCGTCGCAAGACGAACCATTGACTAATCGGCCGGTGGTAAGCTTCGTAACCGAAACGCCAAAGAATCCTGGGCATTATTAGAGGATCTCGCCCTCTATGACAATAAAAGTTGGAACGACCAAAGGGATTTCGCTAAGCCGGTCAAGGCAATCGCTTTGCCTCGAGATGTCCCGAGTACATCCGACCGCCGTCTAATCGAGCTCGAAAATCAAGTCCAACGCTTAATGGAAGCTCATCTTGATCTGACACAACCTACTCAAGTGAACAAAATTACTACCTTATGTGAGATCTACAGTGGTCCCCACGACACTTAGTATTGCATGGAAGATCCTGAACAAGCCTTTGTTGAATACGCATCCTCGCGTACCGATGAAGCGGGAGGTAAGTGGTATACTTTCAAGCCCAAGCAAAACAATCTTGGTGACACCTATAATCCATCATGGAGAAGTCACCCAAACCTTAGGTGGAGACAACCTCAAAATTCTCAAAATAAATTTTCAAAACCACCTAACCAGTTCTAACCCAACGGTTTAATCCCAAACCTTTCTTTCAACAACAATCCTCGAAGCTTTGGCAATCAAACAAATCTAGAAGGATTGGTATCCAACTTCATGGCATCTCAAGACGCTAGACTGTCCAAGTTTGAAGCCGATTTCAAACAACCGTAAAGTAAGATGACCAACAAGATTGACACAGTGTTGAAGGTCATCACCAATCGAATAGTGGGAGCCCTACCTAGCGATACGGTCAAGAACCCGAAACTGAATGCTTCCCAAGTTTTGTCTACTTGTTCTTACCCAAATACGGGCCCGCAATGCTCAAACCATGTCCAAGGTTCGATCAATGCCATCACAATCCATTTTGAGAAACAAAGCGACTCCTATGATGAGAAAGCAAAAGAGAATGAGAAAAAAAGAAAAGAACAGTCCGAAAAATATCCACATCAACCCTCTTGCACCACCTGATCCATCCGTTACATTCATCACTGAAAAAGTCATCAAATTCAATTCATTCTTCAAATCACTCGGATTAGTTCCCCCATCATCCAACACAAAACTCATTTGCACCAAAGAGGAAGATGGCGACGTGATGTTTATTGAGATTGTCCTGAAGGATGACAATTCCCGCAAGGAGGAACCCAAAGCAAGAGAGCAAGAAATGGAGTATTTTGACGTATTCCCGACTAGGAGTGAACTCGCATATCACAAATACCTCATGTGTGGCCCAATCCCTTCAATATTTCTATGAGACCCCATCATTATGGAATGATGCCCTTCGAACCTCAAGATACCATGCAACATTGGGCATGTGCATGTAGAAAAAGCCTATATTGACCTTAACTCCCCTCTAAATATCATGACCTGAATGATGTATAATTGTATCATGAGGAGAAAACTCGACCCTATGGAAAATGCAAATGGAGGAGTTAACAATTTCATAGGATGGATTAAAGGAATGCATGTCTTCGTAGGAAACTTTACCTATATCATGGACTTTATGGTTATTAAGGACATTATCTCAATTATAGACCCTAGGTTGTCACAAGTAGTGCTAGGGAAACCTTTTGTGGAAATATCCAACATGACTCACGACCCACCCGAAGGAGTAGTCAGGTTCACCAACGAAAACAATGAAGTTGCCTATAAGATGCCCCATAAGATAGAACAATATGACTAATTATCGAACCTAGAAAAAGAGCACACAAAATCAGTCTACCTTAGGAACGAAGAATACAAAAGGAGAGGAGTGGAGTATGTAATGAGCAAAATATTAGGATTTTACAAAGAATGCCTAGAACTCGGACCCGGATACTTAACTAGAATGGATGATGAAGGAGAAGTCACGTAAGAACGTGTGACTTTGAGTCTAGCTACAAGACTCATAAATAAAGAAAAGCGCTTTGGGAGACAACCCAATATTTACCATTACCGCACATTAGGAGTGACATGTGTTTTATTCTTTTCATTTTATTCTATCATGTTCGAACTCTATCTTGTAATCATGCTTTGTATAGTTTTTAACCTCGTCTTAATTTCAATCAAAGGTATTTTGCAAATAATAAGTGTAGGGGAATCTATCCGGTTTTTGAACCAAGTTCAAGCATGTTAAATAATTTGTTTAGATTAATTCGCGTCAGTTTCGAGTCATATGAGTAAATTGTCAAATCTCAGGTTTTATGCAGCCATTTGTACAGGAATTAACTTATGGAATCAAGTGCAGGAAATTTTTCATCAAAAACAAAAATTTCGTTTTCACAGAACGTGGAGACGGCGTCACAATTTACACGCGACGCCGTCACCACGACACCTGTGACGGGGTCAGGATTTTCCTGACGGCGTCAAACGCCCAGGTCCAGAAAACTTAAAGTTTTTAATTATTTTTGAAAATAAAACTTGCATAACATTTAAAATATGTACTCTTCTGTTATAAACCTGCAAAACCAATGAGTTTGACAATTCTCTCATCCTATCTTTACTGCTTTATCGAGTCAAACCCTAAATTCATATTGTATATTTGTATATCGCACATTTTATGCTTGGTATAGTTGTCTTTGTCTTTGATTACATGTTATATTTGATGAGAAGAAGCTTGGAATGTCACACCCCCAAATAGGGTCCCGTCTGATTTAGCGTCCGGGGGCGTGACGTTCATGAATATCTCAAGTACAAAGCATAAAGAATGACCTCTAAGGGTACGTTTGAAAAATAAACACCGTTGCATAAATTCAAAATATTAATAAGTTTTACATTGATCAAATTTAAAAGGTTTAAGAGTTAAAAATGCGGAAGCTTAAATAAGTTCAACAACGGTATTTAAAGACATAGATAGATTTCTGATAAACCGGTTCAGGCAATAGACTTCACATAAAAAGGTATTTACGTTGCTCTAAGCTCATGACACTGAAGCTAATAATGAAAGATAGCATGTACATTGCTATAAATATTTGCTTGCCCTTACAGGTGTCCGACCAAAGACTACCTAACCAGTTTCGACATGACATATATCCGTTTATCAGGAGCCCCGTGGGTAGTGAGCGCTACTCACCTGGATAAGAATAATTAGTCCCAATAGATCTATTTATTCACACGTGCTCACTTAACCACCCGTGGGTAGTGAACGTTTATTATTCATTTGGTAAACGTTTGTTTATGTGTAAAAATATTAGTGATCGATCTTTGTGAAAAAGTCTTAGATTATTAATAAACGTACGTACATATAATATTATATTAATTACTTGAATATAATATTATATTATTATTTTAACGTATGCGAAAATCCATTATCGATGTAGTTCGGCATTTTACTCAACCTTAATTAATCAAAACATTTTAGTATTTATGTTTTTTTTTTAATATTTTCTAAGTATAAAGTTTTTTACAAAATTTTGGCATGATTCGTTCGTGTTTACACACTTTTCTAAAGTCGTAGACTTTAACAAAAATCACTTTCAAATTACTTTCAATTAAAACAAGTCCGACAAGTCACTAAAATCCTTATTGGGCTTTTAGGCCCCATAAGCCTATTTAAACGATTTAAAACGTTGAGGTTCCAATGTAAATAGACGCAAACAAACGCTCACTTGACATAAGCTATCAATAAGCTCTCAATAAGCCATTACAAAATAAGTCAAACCTTAAGCTTATGAATAAGCTCGGGTTCGTGGCCCTCTTATGGGTGACGTGGGCTTTTAAGGCCCATTAAGTATTATTTGGGCTTATTGGTTAAGTCAAATAAGCTTAATGTTTTACCCTTCAAAAAATAAGCTAGAAATAAGTATAATAAATTTAAGTTACAAGAAATAAGCTTGAGAAAATAATTCTTTATGTTTTCTATTTTCATTCGCATATATATATGTAGTAAATAAGACCAAAATAATCAAATAAGCTTTCTAAGAAGCTCATAAAATAAGCCGAATATTATAAGCTATATAATATTATTTTCATAACATAAAAATAACCACGATCACAAAACTATGATTTTCTTATGTTCATATGTATATTTTTCGCACCATAAGTATACCCTTTTAAGGTTTATGTAGTTTCAAAATCCTTGTTTTTACAAAATAGGTTATATAACAAATGTTTATGCATCATGAAGATTGTGAAAGTACAAGTTAATCAAGAATTTTGAGACATACAAAAAAATAGTGGTTTTGGATGATGAACAATGACTAAGAACAACCCAAATGTTGTTTTACTAAAACCCGAATGATCTAGTGATCAACCCTTCAACAATCTTTAAAAGTTATTGACTCAAGATGGAAAGTTTATATGTTTTATGTATGTGTTTGAGTTTTTTGTGGGTTGGAAGAGGCAAAGAGCAAGAGAAAATGAAACTTGTGTGTGAAATGATTATTTAAAAATGAGAAGCAAAGGTATATGAATACAATGTTCACACACACACACATACTCTTATGTGTGCCGTTTAGTTTGGGGACAAAAAAAAGGGGACCAGAATGATCTCCCTATCATATGTTACCTAGTACTAGTCCTTCCTCCAATTTGTTGGAATGTTGTCTAGATAATTCAAATGTGCAAAATGGTATCCCAATGTTGCTAGGGTGTTGGTTCGGATGTGTATGTGAGTCACAAGGGTGTCCAAAATGGTCTTAATTATTTTAGGGTCACTAGTGCTCAATATGAATTAATTTACAAGGCTTGCATGGATGACAAAGTATAGTTTAAATTTCATGGAACACGTAAGTAACGAAACGAGTAACGACGTTACTAAAAATTATGAAATTTAAAATATTGCATTGAGATGTTAAAACGTGGCTATTGCCAAAGTACTACAACGTTAGGCGTCCCGGTTTACTCCCGGAGACGTTTCTCAGAAAATAGCGGGGAAACTTCCCGGTTAAACGTATAAATAGCACGTGGTTCCAAAAATTCAAATTATTGGACAGAAAACGTGTATAATACTGAACGGAAATTTATGGGTTGTGACATCCTTTCCCCGTTAAAAGAGCTTTGTCCTCAAAGCTTATGACGCAACTTCTGCCACAGGTGTAGAGTTGGTAAAAAGGTGCGGGTATTTATTTTGCATTTGATCTTTACGTTCCCAGGTGAACTCAGGACCCCTCCTAGAGTTCCAGCGTACCTTCACAATTAGGATGCGACTTTGCTTCAGACGCTTGACCTCACGGTCCATGATCTCGACAGGTTCTTCGATGAAGTGCAGTTTGTCGTCAACTTGGATTTCATCAAGTGGTATAGCAAGAGGTTCGTCGGCTAAGCATTTCTTTAAATTCGAGACGTGAAACGTACTATGAACTCTGCTCAATTTCTCTGGGAGTTCAAGTCGATAGGCAACGGTTCCTACTTTAGCAATGATCTTAAAATGTCCAATATAACGAGGGTTCAACTTTCCCCGTTTGCCAAAACGTATCACCCCTTTCCATGGCGATACTTTCAACATGACCTTATCTCCTACTTGAAACTCAAGAGGTTTTCGTCTTACGGCGGAATAGCCCTTTTGACGATCATGAGCGGCTTGGATACGGATCTTGATTTGAACGATCTTCTCAGTCGTCTCGTGGATGATCTCTGGGCCAGTGAGCTGACTATCTCCAACTTTAGCCCAACAGATAGGTGATCGACACTTGCGCCTATACAATGCCTCAAACGAAGCAGCCTTAATGCTGGTATGGTAACTGTTGTTATATGAAAATTCCACCAATGGTAAGTGTCTATCCCAGCCTTTTCCAAAGTCGAGTACACATGCACGCAACATGTCTTCCAATGTTTGAATGGTTCTCTCACTTTGACCATCGGTCTGTGGATGGTATACCGTACTCATATCCAATCGAGTACCTAATGCTTTATTTAGAGACTTCCAAAAATGTGAAGTAAATTTCCCATCACGATCAAAGATGATCGAAACTGGCACTCCATGCTTTGAGACTACTTCCTTTAAGTACTGTCTCGTCAACTTCTCTAACATGTCATCTTCTCTCATGGGCAAGAAATGAGCAGACTTAGTGAGACGATCAACGATTACCCAAATTGTGTCTTGACCGGCTGTCGTCTTTGGAAACTTAGTCACAAAGTTCATCGTTATGTTCTCCCATTTCCATTGTGGGATCTTTGGTTAAACCAACAAACCAGACGGCTTTTGATATTCTACCTTAACCTTGGCACATGTTAAACACTTGCTGACATAAGTGGTAATTTCTGCTTTCATGTTGGGCCACCAATACAGCTTCTTAAGGTCTTGGTACATCTTATCCGATCCAGGATGGATGGAATACTTTGACTTATGAGACTCATGCATAATCAAAGCTCCTAGGTCACCAAAACACGGAATCCAACTTTGATTGTTCAAACATAACGTTCCGTCAGCACGTGGTTCTAGCTTGTTGATCATGCCATGCAAATCTTCGTTGATGAAGTTCTCTTCTTTTTTGGCTTTCGATTGAGCATTTAAAATCTTCTTAGGAAGATTTAACCCTATAGTCATAACTAAGGCCCAAACTCGTAGCGGCTTACTTCTTTCCTTTCAACTCAGGGCATCAGCCACCACATTCGCCTTTCCTGGGTGATATCGAATCTCACAGTCCTAGTCGCTCAATAACTCTAACCAACGTCGTTGTCTCATGTTCAGCTCCTTCTGATCGAGAATGTGTTGCAAGCTCTTGTGATCAGTGAACATGACGTACTTTGTACCATATAGATAGTGTCTCCACATCTTCAAGGCAAACACTACTGCACCAAGCTCTAGGTCGTGTGTAGTACAATTCTTCTCGTGAACCTTGAGTTGGCGGGATGCGTAGGCTATGACCTTCTCTCTCTGCATCAAAACCATGCCCAACCCTTTATGCGAAGCATCGCAGTATACCACGAAGTTCTCACTTCCCTCAGGTAAAGCCAAAATTGGCGCACTACACAGTCTTTGTTTCAACAGCTAAAACGCAGCCTCTGCCTTTTCTCCCCAATCAAACTTCATGCTTTTTGAGTCAACTTCATCATAGGCCTAGCGATTTTTGAGAAACCTTCAATAAATCATCGGTAGTAACGGCCAAACCTAAAAATTGACGAATTTTGGTTGGTGTTTTGGGTGACGCCCAATACTTGATAGACTCAATCTTAGCGGGATTAACATGAATGCCTTCATTATCAATCACGTGACCGAGAAATTGCACCTTTGACAGCCAAAATTCTCACTTTGAAAATTTGGCGTACAACTCCTCCTCCTTCAATAACTTCAAAATCAACTTAAGGTGTCTTTCATGCTCCTTTATGCTCTTGGATTAGATCAAAATATCATCGATAAATACAATCACGAATCTATCCAAATATGGTTTGCATACCTGATTCATCAAGTCTATGAATATTTTTGGTGCGTTAGTCAAGCCAAACGACATTTCTTGGAACTCGTAGTGACCATAGCGAGTCCTAAATGCAGTCTTGGGAATGTCTTCCTCATGAACTCTGAGTTGGTGATAACCAGATCTCAGGTCGATCTTAGAGTAGACTCTTGACCCTTGGAGTTGATCGAACAAGTCGTCGATCCTCGGAAGTGGGTATCAGTTCTTCATAGTAAGTTTGTTTAGTTCATGGTAGTCGATACACATCCGATAAGAACCATCTTTCTTCTTGACAAACAAAACAAAGCTCCCTAGGGTGAGGAACTAGGTCTTATAAATCCTCTGTCAGAAAGTTCTTGCAACTGAGTGGATAACTCTTGCAGTTCGGCTGGTGTTCATGCTACAGGTGCAGCATCAGGGACTAAGTCGATTTGAAATTCAACTTGTCGAGCTGGTGGCAGTCTAGGCAAGTCTTCTGGAAAGACTTTTGGAAATTCCCGTACGATTGGCACGTCCTCAAGTCGCTTCTCCTCTGACTTATCCTCAGCCTTCTTGGATGTAACTTGCGCTAGGTAGACTTGACATCCCTTCTGAATTTACTTATGGGTCTTCGTACACGATATGATGTTCAGCTTACTTCCGCCGCCGCAATCATCACCTCGGATTATCAACACCTCATCTCCATAAGGAATACAGACGACCTTCTCGTCACAAACGATCAACGCATGGTACTTCGCCAACTAATCCATACCGATGATGACGTCGAAACTACCAAGTTCTACGGGCATTAGGTCGATGTCGAACGGATGACCTAGTAATCATAACGTACAACCTTTAAGAACAACATTGGTTTCTAAAACCCTTCCATCAGAAATTTCTATGACATAACTAGTGTCTAAAGTGGATGGTGTAACATCAAGCAAAGCACTAAAGGTAGACGACACAAAACTCCTATCGGAACCCGAATCGAATAACATAGAAGCATAACAGTTATTGAGAAGGAATGTACCCGTGACGACATTAGAATCGGGGTTTGCTCCTCCTTCAATGGCATAGGCCTTCGTTGTAGCTTCATTGCTTCCAATCTTGTTTCCACGGTTCTGATTGCTCAACTTAGGACAAGCCTTCCTAAAATGTCATGGCCTTTCACACTCATAACAATCGATACCCGAGTGATTCCCAACTGCGGCTCTTTGAGTGTTTGGAGCAACAACAGCCGTACAATTCCTAGTCAGGTGTCCAAACTTCTTACAGTTTCCACACCTTACAGTACACGGCCCTTCATGGTGTAACCTACACTTGTTGCAGTAGGGGAGAGACCCAACATACCTCTTTCTGTCATTGTTTCCTGCCATGTAAGTTCTTGCCACATTCTGGCCTCTAACGTTTTGCCGCTTGAAAATTGGTTGCTGCCCACGATTGTCTCTTGGGTTGTTCTCTAACCTTTTCTTGTTTTTAGCACTTCTAGCATATCCCTTCAGCTTTTGATCCATTAAGTTGTTAACAATGCGAATTGCATCTTGAAATTTAGTGGGCTCAGCAGTGATAACATTTCCCTGAATGTTATCAGGCAAACCTCCTATGAATTTCTCAACCTTGTCCTCCTCATCGGGGACCATTCTAGTACACAACAAAATCAACTCCTGAAACCTTTATGTGTAAGAAGTCAAGTTGTTTCCTTTCACAGTTAGATTCCACAATTCAGTCTCCATCTTCGGGATTTCATTCCTCTGACAGTATACTTATGTCATCAACCTTATAAGTCCAGCCCATTTCATGACATATGCATCATCAACACCAATTGTTCTCTTATGGGAGTTCCACCAAGTCAAAGCACTATCCTGCAGTGTGCATGTAGCATATTTCACTTGGTACTTCAATGGACAATTACTGATGTTGAACATAGTCTCCATTTTCTCGAACCAGCGGGTCAATCCAACAACGCCTTCAGTTCCTAATAAATTATGTGGCTTGCACTTCAAGAAGTCTTGGAACGTGCATTCTCGAGCCACTGGCATGAAGCCTTCATAGTTCATGCCATGATTCCTATTTCTATTTCCATTTCCATTTTCTCTATTCCATCCATTTCCATTTCCTCCATTCCCTCTATTTCCACCTTCTTGTTCATCCCCATTCTCATTCAGGGGTTCAAGGTTCATTGCGGCTTCACGAGCCTCTATCTCTTCAGCTACTCGGCGAACAATTATAACAACCCGCAATTTTCATAAATGTAAATATCCATCAATTAAGTTAGATGATGTACAATCTATCAATTATATATGAACTCACCTTTTTCAAGGAAATTTTATTACATTACATTACTTTGCCAATATCTCAATATGCAATATATCCTGCATAATTAAAGTTAACGGACTAAGTATATCAATCTCCCATGAGTCCCCACATGGTGATCAGATCCGTGTGTTAGGCATCTTCCTACAACATAACAACGCAACACTCGATGAGATTTCTAGGTAATGCGAGATCACTAACGGTGTTAAATAAAATTTATGGTTAATTCACATAGAAAATACATGATCAAAATATATTCATGGAAACCCCATAATGTATGATGTAAAAGCATAAGTAAATCAAATCATGACATCATATCATAGATAAATATCAATTTCATATCATCGAACATTAGTGATTACATCACATTGTTTTCAAAATACAGAAAATACGAGTTTCTAACACTACGGTCATCACTAGACGCTACTGATCAATACTGCAACACTAATGAACGCATCTAAGGATGATAGTCCATGTGCTTCCTAGCACACGCCTCAAATCTGCCAACTCTCACTCGATCATAAAATCAAAGTCGTCGTATCTGCCTCAGCTCTCTCTGCATACGTGACATGCTGTGCTGGAGTCGGTCAACTCTCTGACTCTCAACACTCACGGTGTCTCTGAGCCTCCTGTTATCCCTCTCTAACTTAGCAATCCTCTCAGTCAAGGCAGTGACTGCCGACTCAACCCCAACAATCCTATGTACCTGCTCCCTCTAGACTCCCTTAATCACCTGTACGCGATGGACTGGGATAGCCACTGTGTGATCATGGAACCTCTACACCAGGCTCTCCAAAGTCTCATATGTGCACTCTATAGCTCTCTCCTCTTGAGCAGGCTCAGGGGTATCCTCTGGCATCGCAGGATGTATAACCCTCTTAACTCTAACCTCAACTGGGCCACTCGTACCCGTCTCACTCTCCTCTCGATCAACAGCCTCAAATACAACTCTAGCATCAATCCCTCTATCCCTAAGAGCATCCGCGTAAGTAATACACTCATTAATCTCTGCCTGAATCTCTGGATTGATATCCTGCTCTAAGTGAGGCTCATCACTAACCCTGACAATAACATTATCCCTCAAACTAGTCTCTCTAGGATCTGCCTCTACATCTGCCAAATAACCAGAATCCTTAACCCTCTTAGGCGATGGTATCAAATCAGCACAGACAGGAGATATAGCTCCGGATATAGGTGGTAATGCAGGTACAGATGTCATAGGGGACTTACGTCTCTTTCGAGATGGCCTCGCAGAAGTACTCGGTAAATCGGGAGAAGAATGATCTGACAATGAGTGTCTCATTGAAGAATCACATGAAGCATCCGAATGAAAATCTGATGATGCCTCTGATGATGAATCTGAGGAATAATCTCGAGCTGAATCATCTGGAGAAAAATAATATGATGAAGAATGATCGACATAATGTCTCACAGCAAGCTGCTGAATATGTATCGATCCAACCCTCTTCCTCGCAGTCATCATATGTACCGGACCATTAGGATGGTAGCGGTACGGTCGACCATGAGTAATAGGCTGCCTCGGTGCTAGAATCATAACTGACGATGAGGTATGACAGATGATCTTTGGGTAGAAGAGGTAATCTCAGTAAAAGGCGTACCATGGGTAGGTGATGGTGGTAGATCAGGTGTATCACTGTCTGTGGTGTCATTGGTCGATGATAAAAATGGTGAGATAGCTGGTAATGATGGTATATGGTCTGATGATGGATCCTTAGATGGATAAGACTCTGTATCAGATGCAGGTGAGTAATCAAGAGATGCTGGTGTTTAGTCTGGGGATAGTGGTATAGTAGGTGCTATGATAGGTATCTCTGTGGGTATCACTATAGTGTCAATCTGAGTAGTGGGTGGAGTAATCACTGGTGTGGTGTCAGGGATAGTGGTAGGGATAGTGCCGAACAAGATAACTTGTCCAACCGGTGTCCCCACACTATCCTCGAATGAATGCGATGAAACTGAGATAACTGAGATAGCCATGACATGCACAAGCAAAGTTTATATAAATCATATTTATATCAACCATGCATGATGCAAACATATGATCGGGTAAATGGGTAACTGAATGAATGCAAAATGAACGAATGAATGTGCGGGTCATCGAGTACAGCATGATGGGATAGAATGAGAAATACTTATAGTAGTAGTTGTTATACTTAGTATTTAATACATATATATTATTTACATAGTACGTATACATAAGGTTACATAAGGCACATATATAATCACGTAAGGATCACATACTGGTTATAGTTCAGACCTAGTTAAACTACCTGGTTCTCTATAACCTTAGCTTTGGATACCAATCTGTCACACCCCCAAATAGGGTCCCGTTCGATTTAGCGTCTGGGGTGTGACGTTCATGAATATCTCAAGTACAAATCATAAAGAACGACCTCTAAGGGTACGTTTGAAAAATAAACATCGTTGCATAAATTCAAAATATTGATAAGTTTTACATCGATCAAATTTAAAAGGTTTAAGAGTTAAAAATGTGGAAGCTTAATTAAGTTCAACAACGGTATTTAAAGACATAGATAGATTATTGATAAACTGGTATGGGCTATAGACTTCACATAAGTCAACATGCTAAGCACCTGAGAAAAACATGCTTAAAACGTCAACATAAAGTTGGTGAATTCATAGGTTTAGTTCAAACATTGTTATAGTGGACCACAAGATATCAAAGCATATGTGACAGTCATAGGAGATACAGCTTCACATAAAAAGGTATTTACGTTGCTCTAAGCTCATGACACTGAAGCTAATAATGAAAGATAGCATGTACATTGCTATAAATATTTGCTTGCCCTTACAGGTGTCCGACCAAAGACTACCTAACCAGTTTCGACATGACATATATTCGTTTATCGAGAGCCCCGTGGGTAGTGAGCGCTACTCACCCGGGTAGGAATAATTAGTCCTAATAGATCTATTTATTCACTCGTGCTCACTTAACCAGCCAGTCGGTTAAAGGTG
Organism: Tanacetum coccineum; assembly: GCA_026074375.1. Taxonomy (NCBI): domain Eukaryota; kingdom Viridiplantae; phylum Streptophyta; class Magnoliopsida; order Asterales; family Asteraceae; genus Tanacetum; species Tanacetum coccineum. The sequence goes on along the minus strand of BQNB010005835.1, from coordinate 2,572 downwards.
ATTAACAATTCATGATAATTCGGGTAATAGTGGTCTAAACGCTACTAAGGCAACACGTAAATAGGAAAATTTTATGAATAGTACTTATGTCCAATTTTAAAAACAAGCAATGTTTCTCACCCCAAGTTATAAAGCATTTATCTAAAAACGATTAAAAGTGGGGCTATGAACTCACCTTAGTAATGCAAGGTAGAGAGTATACGTCAAAAGTATGGTTTCCTGGAACGAACAGTGACACACGGGAAAGACCTAAAAGAATATGGGTTTCGATTTAGGCTCGGAATGACAACTGAGTGAATGATGCATGAACGTTTATTATTCATTTGGTAAACGTTTGTTTATGTGTAAAATATTAGTGATCGATCTTTGTGAAAAAGTATTAGATTATTAATAAACGTACGTACATATAATATTATATTAATTACTTGAATATAATATTATATTATTATTTTAACGTATGCAAAAATCCATTATCGATGTAGTTCGGCATTTTACTCAACCTTAATTAATCAAAACATTTTAGTATTTATGTTTTTTTAATATTTTCTAAGTAAAAAGATTTTTACAAAATTTTGGCATGACTCGTTCGTGTTTACACACTTTTCCAAAGTCGTAGACTTTAACAAAAATCACTTTCAAATTACTTTCAATTAAAACAAGTCCGACAAGTCACTAAAATCCTTATTGGGCTTTTAGGCCCCATAAGCCTATTTAAACGATTTAAAACATTGAGGTTCCAATGTAAATAGACGCAAACAAACGCTCACTTGACATAAGCTATCAATAAGCCATTACAAAATAAGCCGAACCTTAAGCTTATGAATAAGCTCGGGTTCGTGGCCCTCTTATGGGTGACGTGGGCTTTTAAGGCCCATTAAGTATTATTTGGGCTTATTGGTTAAGTCAAATAAGCTTAATGTTTTACCCTTCCAAAAATAAGCTAGAAATAAGTACAATAAAATTAAGTTACAAGAAATAAGCTTGAGAAAATATTTCTTTATGTTTTCTATTTTCATTCGCATATATATATGTAGTAAATAAGACCAAAATAATCAAATAGGCTTTCTAAGAAGCTCATAAAATAAGCCGAATATTATAAGCTATATAATATTATTTTCATAACATAAAAATAACCACGATCACAAAACTATAATTTCTTTATGTTCATGTGTATATTTTTCGCACCATAAGTATACCCTTTTTAAGGTTTATGTAGTTTCAAAATCCTTGTTTTTACAAAATAAGTTGTACAAAAAATGTTTATGCATCATGAAGATTGTGAAAGTACAATTTAATCAATAATTTGGAGACTTACAAGAAATAGTGGTTTGGATGATTAACAATGACTAAGAACAACCCAAATGTTGTTTTACTAAAACCCGAATGATCTAGTGATCAAACCTTCAACAATCTTTAAAAGTTATTAACACAAGATGGAAAGTTTATATGTTTTATGTATGTATTTGTGTTTTTTGTGGGTTGGAAGAGGCAAAGAGCAAGAGAAAATAAAACTTGTGTGTGAAATGATTATGTAAAAATGAGAAGCAAAGGTATATGAATACAAGGATCACACATACACACACACTCTTGTGTGTGTCGTTTGGTTAGGGGACAAGAAAGAGGGGACCAAAATGATCTCCCTATCATATGTTACCTAGTACTAGTCCTTCTCCCAATTTGTTGGAATGTTGTCTAGATAATTCAAATGTGCAAAATGGTATCCCAATGTTGCTAGGGTGTTGGTTCGGATGTGTATGTGAGTCACAAGGAGGGACCAAAATGGTCTCAATTATTTTATGGTCACTAGTGCTCAATATGAATTAATTTACAAGGCTTGCATGGATGACAAAGTATAGTTTAAATTTCACGGAACACGTAAGTAACGAAACGAGTAACGACGTTACTAAAAATTATGAAATTAAAACATGGCTATTGCCAAAGTACAACAACGTTAGGCGTCCCGGTTCACTCCCGGAGACGTTTCTCAGAAAATAGCGGGGAAACTTCCCGGTTAAACGTATAAATAGCACGTGTTTCCAAAAATTCAAATTATTGGACGGAAAACGGGTATAATATTGAACGGAAAATTACGGGTTATGACATGGAAGTTCTTAGGAAGTTTCATTGGACAATTTTTGGATGACGATTTAACCAGTTATTGCATGTTTCTTCTCCATTATTGAGCAAACCAGGGGAGTACTAGTTTTTTTTACTTGTTTTCTTTTCCCTTTAATTCGTTTTTACAGGTACTTTATAGAACATTGGGGACAATGTTCAACTCAAGTGTAGGGGAAAATAAGTCTTAGAAACTATTCTTTCATTTGTCATTTGCTTTGTCCTTAAAATGATTGGTAATATGTCAAAACATAGCATAAGAGGTAATTTTGACCCAAATTTAAAATTTTTTATGACACATACCGACGAAAACCGAGTATTAATAGCGTCTCATGGATAGGAATTTATATTACTAGCACAAAAACCCTTGAATTCCACCCCCAAAATGTGAGGTTCGCCCTTAGATATTATACCTTTAGCTTGTTCGAGTTAAGGAGTGAGCAATCATATGTGTCTA